>JAVSBS010012779.1:4625-35147 GCA_033124195.1 Coracias cyanogaster | reverse complement strand
AGAGTATGCCACAGATGTATTATTTCCTTACACTAAAGTAAATACTCATTAATATACTGGAGATGGCTGATTTACAAATCACTGGGCCTGATCCCAAAAGTCACACCCATGCACTGACTTGCTTTCTTCAAGCCAGCGTGAGCTGAGGTTATTCAAAGCCTACCCAGAAAAACCTTCAGAAACAACTGTGTTTTGCACTTTTAACTGTTCCTTAAACATTTACAGGCAGGATACTGTTAGTAAATAAACTGATAATACTTCCACGATACACTCCATTTCTATACTATTGAAAGGGAAGTTAATTTTATGACCAAAGCTTGGTTTTCAGTGAATACAACTGTAGCACAGATGCTTTGGTGCTGCTGAAATCCACATGACTTCCACCGTATCTGCATCATCAGTTATTATCACCACTAACTGAATAACCCTGTGGTTTGCCAAATCTATATAGGCAAAATGCAGTGCCTACTTCCAATTCAGAGAAGGTTCCTAGATGACAAACAGGACACTCTGAATCAGCATTGCTCATTCTTCAAGGCACTTGCTGAATTTTGCAAACTACACAGCGGCAATTTGCCATACTCCTGTGAGCAATTAACACTCATTTAAAAATGAGTAGAGACATTGGAAGTGAACACTCCTGGAGGTCTGGGGGGTTTTTTTAGTGTGTGGAAGGTGAAGATTTTAATCCAAAAAAGTGGCTTTAGCTGGAAGAAGTATCATGATCGTCTTACAAATCATCTTCTGGAGCTCCAATCAGTGAATGCTAGAAGGCAAAGAGTACAGAAACAACAACAGGGTCATCTTCTGCCCATCTGAACATGGCTGTGAAGAGGAAAACTGAAACTGGTTCAGAAATTTTTGTTCTTGTGTTTGAATGAACTATCATGCTAAAACTGCGTGGTACCTACTCATGGAGAAAACCAGGCCAGGCCAATTTTATTCAGTTGCTGGGTTCATCTCCATGGATGCTTTTATTGTTCCTTTTCTCCTTCAAAGTCTATACCATCCAAATCCTCATTAACCTGTGCAGAATTCAAATAAATCAAGCTCAGCATGTCTCAGGACCATAAGGGCCTTCTGATCATTTGGAACATCTCATCCCCTGCTCCACTAATAGCAGCAGCAAAGAAAAGCAGCGAGGACAGCAGTGAAGAACAAAATATACCTCTCATGGTATTTTTTTTTGTGTTTCCATCAACCTGCCGCTGAACAAATTCTGGAATCAGGGGATGTAGTTGCATTTAATGGCAGTTGATAAATATTTTGTCTACAGATTTCCCCTGCTTGCTCTCTGAACCCATGTAAACACTGTGGTAATGAGTTCAAGGGTTTTTTTAAAAAATCTAAATAAAACTTGACACAGGTGTGAAATGCATGACATAGACTGACAGCGTACTGTTTCTATACAGTGGTATTTATGAAAAGCAAACACTGGAAAACCAAAGGCACTGGTGCATGCTTTGAAAAGGAAAGGCAGGGGCCTGTCTCTGGAAGAAACTCATTAGTGACACAGGGCCATGCCTCGAGGGGTGAAAAAAGGACTTGTCCTGCAAGCATTTAGAAGCCCGGCTCAGTTTCAGTGGGATTCCTCACATGCTTAAGCAAAGCAAGTGTGTAAATGCTTGAAGAATGCCCCTCTGCTGATGTTTGGCACTGTAAGAGCACCAAATATTCACCATTGACTTGGACCACTTGGGGACTCTCAAAGGGATGTTACATTCTTGCTCACCGAAGGATTCAGCAGAGTTTGGATCCCACAGCAAGGTGGCCTGTGTCAAAAGAAGGTCATGGAGCAGACCTGTTAACAAAATGCCAAGAATTCACCTCTTTTGCTCTCCTGGTTTGGAGCCTCTCACCCAAGGCCCTGTCAGCCGCCAAAGCCTCTGCTGATACACGGTTCTGTTTTGGAAGCACAGTTCAGGACACTGGAAAAGCTTACCGTTTTCAAATACTGGCTTTCAAAATAGTAGTGGGTCTGGCTGAGCTACAGAAATATTCTAGAGTTTTTCTTCCTCCAGTTGTAACAATAAAATAAAACAAAATAAGCACGAGACCGGCTCTTGCCTCACTATCCCACTCTGGACACGGTACTACCCCAAACTATCGTATTGAACCAGCCAAAGACCACTGGAACAGCAAAGCTGTCCCAGATTATGACTGATGCAGCATCATCCCTTGACACAAGCATGATGCACACAGAGACACCTCTCCTTTGACACTCAAGGTGGTTTAACGAACCTGAGTTTGTCTGTCAGACACATGGCCTGAAGCTCCAACTCTACAACCTTTGCAGCAATACCTCCTCATGAGCACGAACCCCTGGTACTTCCCTCCTGCTCCTCAGGTGCTTGCAGGGCAGGAGGGAGCTCAAAGCCAGGGCAGGCATTTAGCAAGCACGAGGCATTGCCCAGCGGTCCCTCTGTCACACAGCACCACAAAAACCCAGGGACCTGAGTGCAGCACCCACGGCCCAAGCAAGGCTGCGGCAGTGGGATGGCTGTAGGGAGACATAAGTAGAAAGGGTGCACTCACCCACTTTCACTTTTGCCACAGAAAAAACTTACCCACATTTCTGTTTCAGTTGGGGTTTTTTGATTTTTTTTTTTAATACTACATTATTGAGGCTCTAGCTTTGCACTAGAGGGGCACTGGCAGCAAATGTTGGCTTAGAGCGGTGGTTGCACACCTCTGCCAACCTGCTTGCTCAGGTCCTCACCTGGCAGCGTTCCTCCCAGCTACACCAACCCAACCCTTGGGGAGTAGCACAGAGCCAGCACATTTATCTTTGTAAGGGAGGGTTTTTGACTCGGGCCAGTGCAGCAACTCATTTCAAAGCACAGTGTTGATGGAGGAGGGTTTGGATGCACCAGGATGGGAAAGATGACAGAGGAGCAATGTACTGCTGTCGGTGCTTCCTCTGACCTGAGAAACAAACTGTGGAAAATCAGTGTGAATTTAATGCTGTTGCAAGTATGTAACTACAGGGAAGGTGATTACCTTAAGTTTCGAAAAATAACTTCAAGAAGGGCTTCAAGCTCTCCAGAATAGAGAGGAGCTCTCCAGGAGTGCTCACAGAGCTGTTCTGAAGTGCAGAGAAGAAAGCAGAGGGTTTAAAAGGGATTGTTTTGGGCTTTCCTAAGTACCTTCCCTTGTTTAGGATTAGAAGATAATGACTTTTGCTACACAGTAGAGCAATTATAAAAATAATTCTATTTACCTAGTGCCTTTTATCCTGGGAGATCCAAGGGGTATTTATGAACCATAGGCCAGATTTTTTAGCTCAGGAATGTGTGCAACTGCAAACACACACCTTCTGGGCTTGTTTAGTTCAAACATTTGCACATGTGAACATCCTGCTATGTGTTTCATTTTGTCTGCTTTTAAACAAGCAAACAAGAAAACATGCTATTTGCAAAACTTACTTCTAGAAATGAAATCCACATATTTTTAGGAAAACACTTTAAAAAGCTCCACTAAGAAAAAACACACTTCAGTAAAATTCAAGTGTGGTCCTGTTACAGATTCCATAATAACTACATTTAATTACACCCATGCACACCAAGTTACCTCTGCTTTCTCGGAGGTTGTTTCATTATCGCTTTCTCAGAGGTTGTTTTATTATTGCTTGACAAGAATATCTCCCAGGCAACTCGCTTGGAGTGGTGACAACTGTTGTTTAATCAGTACAACAATTAGCTTAAGTTCTGCTTCGTGAACATTCAATCACTGGTACGGACTTCAGTGATGTTTAACACAGGGATGGAGCAGAGGAAAAAGTTTAAACCTCAGTCTCATTGGAGTGGGTCCAGAGGAAGGCCACAAAAATGATCAGAGGGCTGGGAACACCTCTCAGAAAAGCTGAGAGAGTTGGGGTTGTTCAGCCCAGAGAAGAGAAGGCTACAAGGAGACCTTATAGCGAGCTTTCAGTATCTGAAGAGGGGTTGAAATTAAGTAATATGGGGACAATACTTTTAGCAGAGCTTTCGACAGGATGTGGGATAATGGTTTTAAGCTTAAAGAGGGTCGATTTAGACTAGACAGAAGGAAGAAATTTATTACAATGAGGGTGGTGAAACACTGGCACAGGTTGCCCAGAGAGGTTGTAGAAGCCCCATCTCTGCTAACAGTCAAGGTCAGGTTGGATGGGGCTCTGAGTAACCTGATCTAGTTAAAGATGTCCCTGCCCACTGCAGGGGGAGGTTGGATTAGATGACCTTTAAAGACCCCTTCCAACCCAAGACATTATGCAATTCTATGAAGATTAAATGAAGTCTTTTAAAAAAGAAGTATCAGATAGCAACAAAATTTCAGTAAGGCTCATTTTCAGGACGTTTGTAAAATAAGCGTGGTCCTCTTGGCCAAAACCAGTAACAATTCCCAAAGTGCATTTCCTGAGGGAGTGCAGAGGGTGGGAGGGAGGATTCCTTCTCCCACTGCAAAACTACTTCCCATCTGATGGCTGAAACAGCTTTCGCAGCCACACTGCTCCCCTGCTCCATCTTAGGGCACAACCAGGAAAATCCTTGCTAGGTTACAAATGCCTCCAGATGTGCTATAAAGAAACTAAAGCAAAAAACCCCACCAAATCATCCACCCCAATTCCTGAGCAACTGAGTCTCTCAGAGAGGTCAAGAAATGGTTGTGGCCTGGGGAATGCAGCCCTAGAGATCCTGCTGGGAGGCCTCAGGGCTTCTCTTCCAAGCTCTGAATCACTGAAAAACGACTGCTGATGAGGCAGGAAAGGGCAATGCTGCTCTGAAAGCATTATCACTTGCGAGGAAAGGCAAAGGGCTCAGACAGCCTTTTAACATCCTGCAGTGGACACTGTTTTGATTGAAATTCTGGTTTGGGGCTTGATAGTTTTGCCAGGGAAAGGAATTGGGGCCTTTTAAGTCTAATGAGAATCCAAGCTGTACTGCATCATTCTTAGTTTTTCTTGAATTATGCTTGAATAATTCCCATCTTCCAATTAGAAGTGAAATCAGATCATCTTTCTCGGCATAGGGTACGTTATTACTATAAGCTGCATGAAAAAATACCTAAAGAAGGCTATTCATTCTAACAAAAGTTAAGCTGCTCTTAGTAGACACAATATAGAACTGGAGTTGAACCCTCAAGTGAACTTTTTTTATCTGTTTCATGATATCTGCTGATATCTGATGCTCTGAATATGAATTGCTGCAACAAAGTAGTGCTAAATCTCTGCTGCTCAGAGGCCAGGGCAGAAGACACAATCCAATTTACTTTTAAGTGGGCATGATTCACCAATTTTTAGAACTGTATGAATTGCTCTCCCATTTTATGCCTGTGCCATATATAAAGTTTACCATTTCGGTTGGGTTTTGCATAACAGTGATTTTTCAAGCCTTTGTCCTGTATTAAAAGTGAGAATCAAACCAATTTATATTCTCTGAAAATGAACAAATACACATCCCCAACAGATGCTAAACTGCATGCCGCATTTAAAAGGCATGCAAGGCACAAGTGTATTAGAAAAGAAAAAATAAAAAGTTGGCGCATTAGTAATGAGCTTGCAGCATCATTTCTCCTCTTTTCTTTCCAATAGAAAATATTTTGTGAGAAAATTATGCTGCTGAAAGATTATAAAAACACAGTATGTGGTATCAGCTGGCTTAGTGCCATGTTCACAATAACAGAAGCAGCTCTTCCTAAGTGCTGTGGAATAAATACAAGAGTGTGTAGGTTTTAATGGATAGGGCTGCTTTAATACAGAGTTAATTCTTGCTCAGCTTTGCACACACACACACTACTCTCCTGCTGCACCACCACCCACACACTGTGCTCTTCAGAAGTATCTGCTCACCATTAAACAGATAGCTTTCCGCTCTCCTAATCTGCTTTGCCTTTTCGGAGCGCATTTGGCCACACATGAAGTTACACTGATACATCAGTTTATATTCACCCCTTCGCTTACACCAGTACAGCTCTTCCATCAAGGCTGCTTACGAGATGCAACCACATGTAATACAGGATTGCAGCGTCCAGGGGCTCCTTCCGGAGACCCTTCTCCACGGAGGTTGTGGGACCTATCCTTAAGTCTGGTTACTTTGTCCTTCTGCCACCAGATCATCTGAAGGGAACGCCGGCTCCCGCCTCCACCGTTCCTGCAGAGGATCCCAGAGCTGAAACCTTGGCAGTGAGGGCTGCTGCTGCTGCAGAGAAACTGCCTCAACTTGAAGCTCTCCAGAGAGGGCAGGGAGTAGTTTCACCAATCAAGAAGTTCAAGGCAGAGGAGGGGGAGCATGTTCCAGCTTTTAATATAAACATGAGGAGCTCTGCTCAGCCAAGTTGGGTGGTTTTTTTTTTTTTGTCTCCTTTGTAAAGCTCACTGAGGTGTTCCACATGGTGGAACAGAACAACAGGGTTGTTTAGCACCCCAGGCAAAGAACAAATGTTTATTAACTGGGAAATTATATTCCTGCTCAGACATGGCCTGGCACGCACAGCTCTGATGAAAAGTTACTCCAGCCTTCCATGTTAATCAGACTGAGCTCTTCATTAAAACAAGTGTCTGTTCTACGTGTGCATCATAACTTTTACTCTTTTTAAATAATATACCCGTTTTTCTATTTCAGTTTTAATTAATCTGTCATTCCCATTTGTGGCCATTTCCCAAGTATATCATGGCTTCAATGTAAAAGGGTCTGTTCATTCCCTAATAACTTCATACTTCTAACTTCCATCCCTCCTTCCATCTCTTAAGACATTTGAAAATATACTATTTATTTTAAATGTTTCAAGAAAACACCTAAGGTAAAGGAACCTGAGAAGTCTTTAAAATCCCAGAGCTTTAGCAAAGTGAAGGTGAAGCAGAATGGATGATAGACTCATAGAACGGTTTGGGTTAGAAGATACCTCAAAGATCATCTAGTTCCAACCCACCTGCCATGGCAGGGACACCTCCCACTAGACCAGGTTGCTCAAGGCCCCATCCTAGATCATCCTAGGTCTCGGCATGCAAAAGCAGCAGGGACTTCAGGACATAAAGGCATTGCAGAAACAATTCTTTATAGTTCTATCATTTCTTTTTAAAACTAAGCACCAGAAATGTTAACCAAAGTTCTGCTGAAGTTAACAGTCAAAGTTGCATCTTTCACTAGTATCAGGGCCACAGGTTCATCAGCGCATGCACGCACGCACACACATGGTTTCACTGTGAAAATAATCTAAATTTCTTTTTGGGACAATATCCCTTATTTGTACTTCCTCTCCACAGTACGGGATTGCAATGTCCCTCCCATGTGGGCTAAAAGTGTAACCACCGAATTTGGATGAGTACTGGCTGGGCTGAAATATCCCCACTAAAACATTCCACATCATCTGAAGCCTCATTTTCTGGCTTTTAGTACAGACTACCAAGTCCACAGATTCAAGCAAGGCATTCCATGCTTAAGCCAAAGATGTGGTCTGTGGAAAGTTCATGCTTGCTTGGCAATGCAAACAGAGCACAAGGTCACCTGGAAGAGACTAAAGGAACAGAAACAGAATGACATGAAGGAACAACACACCTTTAAAAAAGCAGAAGAGACACAAAACATGATAGAATTACCTGTACAAAACAGGATTATCAGCATTTGTCTCAGTAACACTATAGCTCCTAAGTGCAGGTAAACAATCTGGCCAGCTAGCAAGTTACTTGTCAGATCTACCACCTCAGCACAAGAGGACATATGGTTCTTCTACAGCATGCACTTTTTCCAGAGAAAGTTAGGAAAAGCCAGTAACTCTCCAAGATGATGACAACTCTCTCTCCTCATGTCCTTGTCTCCCATTTTTAAAAGATTGGTTACAGTAATTTTCTTCACAAGCAGCCTTAGAAGGAGTCTGTGACCCCAGGGCACACATTCTGAAAAACCTAAAGATAACTCCTGGATAGAGCAGCAGTGCTATTATGAGATATGACTAACAGATCCCATATTTCACATCAGCTGCCCATGGAACAGCATTTAAAAAAAAAACAAAACCAAATAACAAATACCCAAAAGAACGCCTCTCCCTCAAACCCTTTGCTCTTCCAAATGCTGAGGGATAAGCCAATGCACACAGAACATAGAGTTGTACTCCCTCAACCAAGGTCTAAGCATTAGACCTCTGTGTGCCTTTCGGAGAAACGGTTCAACAGTCTACAGTGCTGGCCACAGGCATTTAACCGCATGCGGGCAAGTACCAATCTGAAATGTGGGAAGAGACCCAGAAATCTCTCCCCAAAGACAAACGTATGGAATGCAACCATGCTGAACTTGGAGACATCCCAATAACAGGTTAGAACAGCCTTGACATTTTTGATGCTTCAGCAAGAACCCTGTGGGAATGGCTCATGCAAACCTGTGCAGCTGGCAGGCATCTAGCTTCCACACAGAAGATCAGGAGAATCCCAAGAACTCACCAGGACAGCGAGAAAAACCATTAACAACTTCAAAGCCACAGGCATAAAAACAATGTTCCTTTTTGAAGGGTGGGCCAGAACACTCATAAAAGCAAAGCAGCCAATACACATTTGGAACTGTCCAGTAACATTCCAGTTGTAACGTTCTGCCTCTCTCCTGGAAGAAATGAAGCACCTTCGGTCCTATCTACAGTTATGTGATCCAGGAATCCTACACGCTGTTAAAACAGTTAGCAGAGTCCTGTGGGCCAGTGAGCCTAGCAGGTGACTTCTCTATCAAATCAAGGATGGAGATCCACTGCAGACCAGAGTCACATGATGACTGGATATCAGACATTCCTCCATCCTGCCACTCCCCAGAAATTTATATAAAAGCAGACTCTCTACAACATCAGCTATTCAATCTCAGCTCAGATTTAAAAGTCAGAATATGCTTTTCAGGTGTGGCACTACACACTGCACATCTTAATTGCTCATTAATGAAAACTTAATTCTGCATATCAGCATGGCCAATTCTTCCAGCTCAGAACAAAAGCCCTCGCACGCAGAGCCTTCTGACTGTTGGTTGCACAGACTATGTGCCAAGACTGATTATTTCGGTGTAATCATACCTTGATGTTAATCCTATGGCTACTCCAGGAACAAACTGTCAACACTACAGAAGTCAACACTACTGTAAGACTTCAAGATTCATGCTGAGAGTAAACCATCTCCATCCTTAAGAACCTGGACTGACTCCTTTCTGAGCTTTCGCTTTTCTTATACCAGTGCCAGTCTGGAGTTAGCTCACTGGTGATTTAAACAAAGGTGTTAGATTCATGCCTTAGAAATGGAGGCAGCTTTCCCTCTGCAGACCCTCTGATGGGCTTGGCAGTGTTGGGGAGAGGAGTTTCCTTCAACTCGTCCAACCCGATTCAGAAGCACGTGTATGAACTTGACCTCTGCTCTTAACTGTGCTTAATGAAGCAGAGCTTTGTGTTGCAAATGTGGGATTGGAATCGAAAAGGGAGTACATGAAAAGATTCAATTTCATAAAGCACTTTTACAGACAGAGGAAAAGTTCTCCAGAAAGGTCAAAATTGGGTGCTACAAGCAAGCTGTTATATTTTGCATACATATTCTACTAACCATAGAACAATTTCTGGTATTAAACTGCTGGGGGAGGTACTGTGAATGGTATCACTGCACATTTGAAAGATGATTAATCAACCTTCTCAAATTAGCCTTGGGGAAACAATTGTGCGCTCTCATTTCTTTTTTTTCTTTTTTTTTTTTACATGGCTTAGGTTTTGAAGCCAGTGACTAATCAAAACACCACATCTTCTTTTTTAGAAGGTGAAAAGTAGAGATACCTTTCAGCTGAAAAGCAGCAAGTAAGATCTACCTTCCATTTAGTCACTGTCTCCTCCCTCAGCTTCCTCCTCTCTCTTTGCCCAGCAAGCTCGGCTTGGGCTAACAGGTTACACTGCGCTAGTTACCCGCCTTATCTTCACTTAGTAATCCCACATATCTTTAAGAGGCAAGAACAACTTTGCAGAGCGTAATTGAGAATAGACCATGAGCTTAAGGAGGTGGGCCTTTCAGGTCACCACACTTCCACCCGTGAGGTACCGAAAGGAAGCTCTTCTGCTCGACTCCATGGCGCGGAAAGTGCATTTCAACAGAGATGCAACTTGCATGAGAAGCATCTACTTTCCCCTCTGTGAGTGGTAGGGCTGAAAATCAAAATCAAGATTTTTGTATGCTGCTCTTGCTTATTTAATCCAGCAGGTCACAATTTGTTTTCAAGAAGCAATGAGCAGACTGGATTTTAAAAAGAAAAAAAAAAAAAAAAAATAGTAATGGCTATGAACTCATTGTTTTCCCCCTCCACAAGTAGGTATGAAGCCCTGGGATGTTCCCATCAGTTCCTGGCCTTGTCTTTAAAGACATTAACATGCTTAAATACCTAGGAATTAGGTTTCAATTATCACAATCCCCTACAGGTGTTTTTACTTTTTCTTCTTCATTATGCAAAGAACATGAAGCAAGTTGAGGTTTTTATGAGCCCACCCACAAAGGCATCAAATATGCTGACTCTTAATAACACATTTGGAATGGAGAACCTAGTCTTGCTGAATGCATTTTAATGTAAAAGAAGAAAAATAGAACTGCTGAAGAGACCCTTTCACTCTAATACTAGTCACAACCACAGGCCAGCAATGAAAGTAAGGTGACTCCCCGGTGTCCCCAAAAGGTCACTCCACACAATTTCATCACCTGCCAAGGTGCAGAGGAGATCTAACTATTCCTGATGCCTTCTTTCGTTAAAAAAAAAAAAAAAAAAGAAAGAAAGAAAAAAGATCTGGCAATTTCACTGCCATCTTGTTCTCCAGGCAGTAGCACAAGGTGGACAGGAACAGTGCCGGCCATCACTCACTGCACCTCCCTGGTGTTGGAAAGACTGAGCTGGTTACCAGAACAATAATGCAAAAATCAGTGAGTGAAGAGCCGTAAGAGGCAGTTAATACAATTATTAATAAATACAGCCATTTAGTTAAACCATCCACTTAACTTTGTTTATGTCCCAGAAATTTTAGGCCTCCTCAGAAATTATCTTTCATCCTCTGGGAATGGAGTCTCATGGTTGGCTTCAAAGATGCTGGCACAAAGCACAGACCTTTTGTTTAATTGCCCTCTTTTGAAGCGGAATATTAAGTCAAATGAAATTGAATATGAAAGGGAGAGGCCATACTGGAGTTGATGGGAATCAACGATGCTAATGCAGACCATATCTGCCCCCTTTTCCCCATTTCTAATGTTATTAGGGAAGTATCATTTCCCATCTTGCCTCTGCAAAATGCTCCAGCAGGAAAGAAAATAAATGTTTGGGATGGAAAACCACCCATACTTCCCCAAGTAAACTTTATTTAATTTTATTTTTTAACATACAACAATATCCATAGACTGTGTATCTAAGGCTGGCACTCTCAGAAGTACTGGCACTGGAATAGCTCTCCTCCCATTGTCATGAAATCACTGATACCGAGTTAGACTAAGGCCACTTGAAAAAAAAAAAAAAAACCAAACCAAAACTGTTCATGTTTGTAAATAATCAAGGTTTCTACGCAGCACATGTGTGAAAATATGAATATACATACATTTCCATGGCTACACATAAGTAAACACACACAGAAATGCACCAACAACCACACCTCTGTGAACACTAGGGGTTGGTTCCCCCCAGAACTCAGACCTTTTCCAGCATGCTACAACTTAGTATTTGCATTCCCTCTTTAAAAAGAACCTGCCAAAGTGAGTAGCTTGAGCTGTGTTTTGTTTGCTGATACAAATTGTTATGCAAACACAAGGGAACAACTACTCAGGGGACTGTACCTGTGAACATGTAGCAAAGTGCTTAACTTTGACAAATAAAAACTTTACAAGGTTGGGGTTAGGGGAAAACCACCACAGTTTATTCTCCTTTTCCTGCAATAGCAAAAATTTCTTCTCTTTTCACAGACATTCAGGACATTGCTCACTTCAAGCTTCCAAAATTTAAACAAAACCACTGCATTGTCTTTATCCAGTTAACAATTCTAGATGCTACACATACTGAATTTCTAGAGTGAGAGGAGACGGCTTGCTTAGTCATCCGAGTTGAGTGCCCTTTAAAAAGTTTGGTGATTGATTTTTAGTTAGCATTTGAAAAACTTCTTTTCCTTTCCTTTGTAAACTCTACATCTCAAATGAGTTATTGCAGGCTGGCATCTGATGGGTTGAGGGACACAACCCTGTCCTTTACTTCTGGCACTGAGAAGCATATGTCATTCACATGTAGGAGATAAATGGTCCTAAAAAGGATGAGCAATCTGAGAATAGATAGCTGATAATGAGTCATTACACGTAACATACAGCAAAATGCAGAAGCCATGTAAATCCAAACTGCTGTGTAGGCTTAAGACAAATACTTTCTTTGGGCAAATACTGAAATGCATGCTGTTCCGTGCCACAGCGGATAGGGAGTTCTCTAGGCAGGCATAGATCCATACTGTACTGTAAATTATGGCCTGCTATAAATGAAAAATGCTGATTTGGGGATTGTTCACTTTGTTATAATTTTCCAAGAGTAATATCCTGCAGGGAACAGCCAAGTTAATACAATGTTTCCACTCAAAAATTGGCAGCCTGAGCGCAGCCGATGGGGTGTATTTAATGAGAGTTTGCCTGCTGATAAAATGTTATTGCAGAACACGTAGGCTAAGGAGAGCCTCACATTTTCCATCCCGGGATGTAACCTTAGCCTAGCAAACCGGGTAACTAGCAATAGTCCTCTGGATTTGTAATACAACATATATTTTTACTGTTTTAAACAAGTTCTGTAACTTATAAGGTCTTTCAGCCATGAGAAGAGTACAAACACCATTTTGTCTTGTTTATTCTCAAAGGTAACGGCTTGGGATCTGCCAGGGATGCAACTCGTACCCGTCAATTCACGCTTGGCTCCAATGTGCCATGCAAGGCTCATCTGCTCCCCGTGAACGTGAAGGTAACTCACAGAGCTAATCACCTCGGACACAAGTATTTGCTCATCTTTCCTTAACCTACTCACCGCTGGCTTGGTATTTTTCCAGACTTCCTATTTCTAGCATGGCAAGTGAATAATTTACAGTGAAATGCGAAACTACACTAACATACAAAACAAAAGCCGGGATTGAGCAGCTGAACTGAAAAAAAAAAATCTGAAGTGTCAAAAAGCCCCTGCTGCTCTGTTGCGAGCACGGCACCAAGGTAACAGATGTGTGCAGCCCTGAAACCATCCTCCCTGCCCGTCTCCCTGCCCTGCACCTACAGCGCTCAGCACTCCTTTCGCATCCATCAGCTTACATAAAGCTCACAAGCTGCTGAAGTCTGAGACCCACGGAAACATACAGGGGAAAAACTCCATTTCATGCTGCATCTCGGCACTCAGCATCACGCACAGATAACGTTTCAACTTCTGCAGCCATCGCCAGATGACAAATTAGTGCATGAACACCAAGAGCTCGAAGGAAGAAGCCAAGTACCACAAGAGCCCTTCAGGCTGGGCACAAAAGGATGCACAGATGCCCACCAACAAATGTTACACATCTCCCCCAGGAAACCGGAGAGCTGACCATGATGTCAGTTGTACAGAGCAACAGTTTTGACAGAATTTGTAGAACATCATTTTACAACAGAACAGTTTTACATCCAGTACTGTGCAGTGGAGGAAACAAACCCCAAAACACCTCCCTGAGATTGCAGGCCAAGTGCTTGCTAGAAGCTGCTAACAAACATGTACGTGTGTGTCAGTACGTGCATGTAACTCCACAGCTCTTTTCTCCACACCCATGTACAGTGCAGGGAATCTGCTAACGCTTGAGTGGTGGGGAAGGTCAAGGATTTATTGTGGGAAAGCCAACAGTAACTTTGCTGCCTCTCTGGAATACTGCAAACAGCCAAACTTCACAGCTTAAGAAAAATAAAAGGTGCTCTTTAATTTAGGATTCTAAAGAAACCGTAGCCCTACTGGTCTTAGAATCAACCACCCAAGGGTAATAGACCCACTGGACGTTTTCATAAATCAAGGGGAGTAGGTTATTCCGTCACAAGCAGAGCTCCTTCTACATAACGTGACAACAAGCTTCCAAAGGTAGAACTAAGACTTCAGAGACCTCCTTGTTACAGCCCTGCCAAAACCCCAGTAACCCTCCCCTAATCCTAAGGATTCCCTCAACTTTCCTTAGTGCTCCTCCAGAAGAAGAGGCATGCAGACACTTTGGCAAGAGGCAGAAGGATCTCCTGGAGACACAGCACAACGCTGTGCTTGGATGCACCATTTTCTGTAACATCACAAAGGATGAACAACGCGAGATTTTGCAGGAGAGGTTTGATGTCTACACAAGTAGCCATTTGACTTTGGTTACAAGCACACAACTTTAGGGAACACCGAATGCTGCAAAAGCCCCATCTCTTGGCTGCAGGGTGGCATCTCAAAAGATGTTATCTGACTGCCCAGGCTGGTCCCAGGAGGAGAACAGCTCTCCATCTTTGCTTCTGGGAGTATGTATTGCCATGGAAGAGGGTAGCTAGAGGGAAAGACCCCCTGTGCTAGGAGAGGCTGGATATTGCAACACCCTGATTTGGCAGAGGAAGCTGCGGCAGCCCTGCAGCTGTCCTGGGCAGTGGCCAGGGGCTCTCACCAAAGGTGCTTCATCCCATGTCCAAGTGTTTTATAAGTCCTAGTTGTACATAAGAGGATCGATGCCAAGTTCAGTATGTTCTTGGTTTTACCAGCTGCTTTTAAAAATTAAATTAATTTCTCTCATAATGGGATGAGAAACTTCAAATAGTAAGGTGAGAAAGCTTCACTTGTTTTTGTTCACATTCCTCAGTGTTTAGCTGGAGATGTTCACCCAACAGCCCAAGGCCTCAGCCAGCGCCAGTGGATGATGCAGACATTTGTCTGGTAGGAGCAGGAGACTAAATGTATTAAAGTGCCAATCTCATGTAAAAATCATGGAGCATCTGACCTGTGCTCTCCTCAATGCTACCTAGGCCTGAGGGATCTTCCTTTGCATCATATATACTTCTCATTCAACTGGCTACTTCTCTTCTTGCCGCAATGATCAGGAGAGCAAGTTAATGAGCGTTCAACAAATTTGAGAAGAAACCCCGAGGATGCTGTATGAACCAGCTAGGCTTTGATGGCACATGGCCATGTGCCCTGTCCAACAGCTCGATGTTAACTGGTGCAGGGAATGGAGTGAACAAACAGTGCCAGCAGTTGAAATGTTTTCTAAAAATCATGGAGAAGAAAAAAAATTCAATTGCCAGCCTCCCATGGTACCATCAATACTGACAGAAAGCAAGCACTTGGCTTCAAAGGGGTCATTAAGCCTTTAACTATCCACTTAACGTGAATGCCACTAGCAATACTGGTCAAGTCAATGTTTGTGCATGATTACGCTTCAAATTGAGAGGGGAAGCTGTTGTACATAACAGGATCTGTGGAGACTTGTTTCTCTTTCTAATGGATTTAAATTGCCAATAAAACAAGGGCCCAGGACCAGGATGCAAAACGAAGCTTGAAGAACAAACATTTTTCTCTGTCATTCGTTTTCAAAACACTGTGAAGATCAAGGGGACTTTGTCTTGCCTGTCCAATGCACATAATTTTAAAAAATCAATTACAAATAAAGAAAAATTGTGAGGAGCAAGCACCTTTTGAGTCAAGTCGTATGATAGACAGCCATTACCTGCCGCTCCTCTCCACTCCTCACCCCAAAGAAAAGGGCCGCAGGTACAAATACCCTGGGGACAGTGAATTAACCAGCCCTGCTGCCTGGAGGAGAGCAAGCCCAAACCATTCCTTCCTACAGAGCTTTGTCTGGAAGCGCAGATCAGTCCTGCGTGCACTCAGCCACTTGAAAACTTCTGGCGAGGGCAACGGGCAAGTGGCTGGGCAAAGGAATACGCCTGTCTTGGCCTAGGAGAAAATAAAACAAACACAGCAGGCCCAACGTTGGCACGAGGTTCCTTGGCCAGGGAGAAGTCTCTACCCCTATTCTTCAGGGCTCCATCCAGCCAGTTTGCAAGTGTCCTTCTAACACATTAGTTAAGAGCAGAAGTTGTTCAGCACCTTTTGCAGGCTTCATAGATCTTGCAGGGCTAGTTTTTGCTTACGAAGCCATTTTCTCTTCAGAAATCATGTAAGATTTGCAAAACTACTATTATCCTGAGATCTTCCAATGTATAAAAGGACCAAATTCTCTTTTGATGAAAATAAGCTATGAATTCCTAAGCCTCTATGGGATCAAAAGTGTTAAAAAAAGAAAGCAAGAAAGGAGATGTAAATGTCCCACCTGTTATACCAGCATGCTGCAGAAAGTAGAGTCACTTAAAACCACCAACAAAAAAACCGAATACCACCTTCCCGAACACCCAAACTAGAACCCACTACTCCATGCAGATGCCCCATAAATACGCTCTCTAAACCTTTACCTATAGTTGAATTTGGGCGGCAGCAAAAAATCTAATTTGTATGCAGCAGATGGATAGCTGCTAATGCTGCAGAAAAACACAGTGTGCAGATTAATCCCCATTATTAATGAAAGCAGAATATCCCAAAGCTGTGAACTAATAAATACACAGTCATGGCTAATTGTAGACAACATGTAGTTCAAAACTCAATAGATTTTCTTATCTACTTCTCCCCCCCCCAGCCTTTTTGTTTTCTATTGCTCCACAACTTACAAACCCTGACAGACCTTACAAGAAAATGCTATTTATGGATAAATTAAGAGGACCCTAAGGAAGAGGTTACGCAATCCCTCACCTAGCAGTTGTAACACGGTGAATCATGTCTAACCCAAACAACCTTCCAGCTTATCAAGGACACTCAAACGACTGCAGCCACCAAGCCAGGGCCAAAGGGCGAACACACAGGTGTGCCAGGACACCAGGCTGTGAGTAGTGACGGGAAGCATGGGGCGGGCAGAGGCCTTCGTCATCAGCATCCCTGGAGGTGGGCTCCCATGGGGCCATCTCCCACACAGAAGCTGCCCTGTACAGCTCTTGGCCCCGGCTGTTGCCAACCTGCGCCTTGGAAAGTCAAAGGCAATTAACAATGAACACAAGTCCCAAAACCATCGGATTTTGAAGAAATTTCCACACATGCACGCATAGAGATGCTTTTTAAGACCCCAGTAGTTACATCTTGCTGTGGCTTCACCTGCTCTTTGTTTTACAGCTAAGGAAATGCCCAGAGATTTAAAAAAAAAAATGTAATTTCTTTAGTCTGTGTGCCCTGTATCGAAGCGTGTCATTTCTTGATTACGTACAATTACTTCAGGTTGGGGGCAGGGCGGGGCTTAGACCATAGCAAATTTATAGCAGTGCAGACAATTACGATACACAGATCTGGATTTTATAATCCTTTTTTTTTACTATCTTGTGGAAATCCATTATTCTGATCACTATACAGTCAGTCCAACCCACCCAAACAAAACCAAAAATGACCACCACGCCTCGCCAAACCCCAGAGCTTGCTGAAGATTTTATCATTAAAATCAGGTAACTTTAGCTCCTCCTTGCTGTATTTTTTTCTCGGCCATACTTCTTCCAGCACTTATTCTGAAACACTAATCCAAAATCTCCTGCTTTATCGGCCACAGATCAGTTATGATTTCTATGCAGCATTCTTTTCTGCAGTTACACAACTAGAAATAAATACCCCAAACAGCAAAAAGTAACTGAAAAAGCACTGTAGAGAATTTCTCCACAAGGGCTTGGATTCATAAGAGACAAAACTTTTTTTTATTTTTTCCCACAAGCCCTTTACACCAGGCAGCCCTGACTGTGAGCAAACCTGAAAGACTGGCATCCCTGCTTCTGAACACGGCTTTTCCTGGCTGTAGACCCAGCTCTGCTTTCAGTCCTGAGTACAGCACCTCAGCACTTCAGGGGGCTGCAGAGCACTTACCTGAGGGCAGAATGTGACCTCGTGTTTTCAAACCACAATGCTGCAGACACTTACACTCTCCCCTTCCATACCTGTGCACATAAAGCTACTGTTAGCTTTAGATAAGAGCTGCCCATGCAGCTGCTTGCTGCACAGGGAAACGTTTGCTATTCCTCCCTCTAAATAAAACTCTGCTATCAAGCCAAAGACTTTCTTACAGAAGCCTCTGGTGTTCAACTTAGTCCACAGCTAAAGCAAGCTCTCTCTTTTTAGCATACCACATCACATACAATCAGGAAACATGGCAAGGGAACATATACATTTTAAACAAGCAGCACCAAGCATTATAAATAAATGTGGTGCAATTAAATACGGAGCCTATGAAATAACTTTCTAAGCCTTAGGAAGCTCCCTCCCCCTTACATCAGCCACTCGCTTTCACTTTGTGCCTATGTCGTGAGTTATGGAGAAAACTCGGTCTTCCGATACCAACCCCAGCAAGCTAAAGCAAGGTCCTGAATTTCACGTACTGGAATAATCTTACTGCCTTTAAGTTTGAAATTTAAAATAGACCAGCCCCTCAATGTCTCCATGAGCAGACGACCAAATAAACTCCCTGCCTGGTTAAACCACTATGAACAGGGAACCCAGTTCCTCTGCCCCTGGGAACTCCTTTCAGATAAACACTCATCAGACTTCTAAGGTTTTCTGTCTCTCAGTCTCCAAAAGCATTTTTAATATACATCTAAAGCAGGTTTTTAAAGTGCTGCTGGTGCTGTGAAGCATTCCTCACATAACATTGAGTTTATCATCAGAGGTGAGTGATTAGATATCAGGCAGACAGGTTGTCTTTTTAAAGGTGTATGTATGTTCCTGAGATAAATCACTGCCTGCCTAATTACTGCTGTAGTGCATTCAGAATACTGAATACAAACAACAAAATGTTGTTAAAAATTCTACTTTTGACTACAAACTGACTCCTTTTTGCCATGTTTCAGGCAGATTATCATGCATGTTACATGTCTGAACACCTTAGTAAAATTCTATTCATTTAACACAGTACTGCAATTCACATGGAAAAATCTTTCCTGCACTGGAACTCCCTGGCATATTTGTACCAGAACTAAACTGAGTTACTGAAGAGATGTCTTAGTGACCACCTCACTCAGCTTTCCCAGTCCTTTGGGCAGCACCATAAAGACACGTCATGCAAAGTTTCCAGTCCTAGCATACAGCAAACGTCACTGCCTTTAGTGACCTTGAAAGTGCTTTCGGCATTTTTTTCGGCCAAAACGCACAGAGGCTGTAGGATGGTTATCGAGTATAAGCCTGCTCCATTGTCCTAAAGTATGAGTGACAATAAAGATACTTATCAAGGGAGAGTATCTGTGAGGAAGATCAGAATGGGAATTGCGGAGAGAGAATATCTGCTCATGTGCTGGAGGTTATACCACAGCAAAGGTGTAAAAAGTAGAGGTTCAGAAAGGATCCACAAGCGATATTCAAGTGTTCTTGCCTACCTGACTCAGTCTAGGAGGGGAAGGGCCAGCTGCCTTCCAAACCAGCACGGCTTTTACACCAAACTTGTGCATTTTCAGAGGCATTTTCACTCTGGCTTCACCAGGGCTTCGGCTCAGTGCTGAACACCCAGCTATCTAGCAGATGAGACAAACTTCTGTAATTCTCCCTCCTACATTATCCAACAAAGGACCCTCATGGGGAGAAAGGATGTGAGATCCCCAGCACTGCCTGTCCTTAGGTGGATGGTCAGGACCAGTCTCGGAGAGTAACAAGGAAGAGCACAATCAGCTTGCAGGAACAAAGATACCACTAGATAGATGAGCCGCTCCCTCCAGCCCCATACATCATTTATCTCCCAACTAGCAATAGATCACTGGTGAACAGTAGTAGAGGAGGCTAAAATTCAGGCTGCAAAACACAGGACTTGTTTTTATACAGTTTTGGATACAGTACCTATGCAGATTTTTGTCCATATGGCAATTTCAAAACACTTCCAAAGACTAAAGGTGCCACCCAGAAATTCCTGTCAACACAGAATGGAACCAGAATACACGCATAGCATTTTTCTGGGGTTTATTTCAAGAATTAGAAAACTGCATTTATGCTTTTGTTTTACGCAATCTGATACAAACAGTAGCTGTGGGGGAAGAGTCAACAAGAGAACAACAATCAATAATAATCTTGCAAACAGTGCTACTGAGAGTAATGAGTAATTCATCATAATCCCAAGTATGCTTTTCCTAAGCACATAGTTTTATTAATATACAGACACTCAGCTCTAAGAGTGGATATGAATAAAAGTAGTAAATTGACTAGCATAGGTCTTCCTATATCACAGCGTCTTAAAAGGAAAAACTCCTAAATAGGATATTGACCTTATGCTACCAAATCTTCAATGATAAGTTATAGTCTCACTGAGCTCAGACTAGCTTAAAACCTCTCCTAGTATTTTGTAGCTCTCTTGCCTCCCCTACAACAATTACACTGTATTGTACAAAAATATGTATAATGTACCACTCTAAGGTTTAACAGACAGCAAGACATCATCACTATATGCACACACCTCAACATCGCTTCCTTTTTGTCAAATACAGGTGATGCACAAATGTAATATGAAACCTCGTCCAACGTTCACACCCATAAATCAAAACCTCTGATACTTCCAGTTACTCATGATTTCCATTTCAATCATCTTCAGCAGCTCATTGTTGAGAAATGCCAAGTATCTGCCCTCACCAGTCACACCCTACGAAAGTGTCGCCACTTGAGCCTCTCAAAACCATCACTCTCTTAATGTAATTTTTATTCCCTGTAAAACAAGGCTCCTGAACCTGTACAAACTCTAGGCCTACTGACAAGTCCACTGATTTCAAAGGGATCACACATAGACTTGAAATAATGCATGGACCAAAGCAACTTGCTGAATTAGAGCTATTGCTAATTATTTCCATTAAGAACTTTTCTCAACTGCTGAACAAATTCATGTTCTCCTTTTACTGTAGCATTCAGCAAGTATTAAGTTCCTACTCTCACTTTAGTTACGTGCATTTTTAAAATCTATCTAATGTACTCTTATAAATGCTACATAGACGGGAGCTGCTTCAGTACCAGGTGGTATAGCAGTTGCTGTGGTAACATTGTTTTTTCCCTTAAGTACAAGAGTGCCAGAGGCCTCTAAAACTAAGAGCTGCATATTAACATATAGTCTTGGGGCTACAGTAAATAATTCAGAGAGAGAGAAATGTATACATACACACATACTTCTTCATAAGAACTCCGGTGTGGAAGTCTTCACTCCATCACATCCAGTGTGCGAGTGAAATGCCACTCAACTCCATCAAGTTCATTCCATCAAGTTTAGAGACATCTCCTTTTCGCTAAGGCATCAGGCCACCACTTTGGCTGGCAGAAATCAATGCTGAAGCTACACCGCTTTACACAGCCTAAAGAATTCACCCATATTAATCCCATCCAACAATGTATCTAGAAACAATCTTTTAGGAAGAGAAAGTGGAAGGGCAATTACCAGAGTAGGTACTTACTGGACTTGCTTTTAAGCATACCCAGGCAAAATACTCATTTCAAGTTATAACACTGACACCACAATACTTTGTGATGCGATTATAATTTATAATTTTACCTCCTGTTCCAGGAGAATTACTTTCTGGCATAGTCCTCATATAACACAGTGTGGTATTCTGTATCACTTTTTCCCTTTAAAGTAGATGAGAAGAGTTTTCTTAGGCAAATAAAGTAATAAAAAACCTGATCCTGCAGTTCTGGCAGGCAAAATACCCATAGACTTCAAAGGGATATTATGCCTAAGGTTTGCTGGATTGCACCTCAATAGAAGATGCATGTCCCTGCTGCAGTGTTACTGTAATTGAGAAGCAAGAGTTCCAGATTTTCTTCTTTCTCCTCCAGCTCTCTGTAATTTTACCTTTTCCATAAACTACCTTGCATGTAGCTGTAGTGCTTTTCTCCAGAGCTGCACAGTCTGAAGCTGGGAAGCCAGACTTTCTTCAAGGCCCTCCCTGAATTCCATTTTACCACCTGCTGCCAAATACATCAGGAAGGTGGAGATGGAACAAGCAATTTTATGAGAGATAGTGGGGCCAGTCAAGATTATTTGTTTAAGAATCCTGGGCCGCTTTGAGAGAAGTGTGTCCAGGAGGTCGAGGGAGGTGATTCTCTCCCTCTACTCCTGTGAGAGCCCACCTGGAGTACTGTGATCAGGTCTGGGGCCTCCAGCATAAGAATGACATAGACCTGTTGAAGCAGGTCCAGAGGAGGCCACTAAGATGGTCAGGGTGCTGAAGCACCTCCCCTATAAAGAGGCTGAGAGAGCTGGGCTTGTTCAGCCTGGAGAAGAGAAGAGATGGCTATGGGAATACCTTATTATGGCCTACCAGTACTTAAAGGGGGCGCATAAGAAAGCTAGAGAGGGACTGTATCAGGGAGTGTAGTGATAGGATGAGGTTAATGGCTTTAAACTGACAGATGGTAGATTTAGATTAGACATTAGTAAGAAATTCTTTATTGTGAGGGTGGTGAGGCACTGGAACAGGTTGCCCAGGGAGGCTGTGGATGCCCCATCCCTGGAAGCCATCTAGGCCAGGTTGGATGGGGCTTTGAGCAACCTCATCTAGTGGGAGGTGTCCCTGCCCATGGCAGGGGTATTGAAACTAGATGATCTTTAAGGTCCCTTCCAACCCAAACCACCCTACAGTTCTGTGATTTATTTATCTGGGATAAAGCTCTCTGAAAATGCACAGACAGAGACTGGAGACATTATTTCCCCAGGATATGTTCATACCTCTACTGCCACCCCCTAAAGAAAATCAAGCAAATAAACACAAGCAAGCAATAACTCTTAGGAGGACAGACCCTGTGTCTATTTAGCAACAGGAACATTTCTGTTCCTCTCCTCCCTAGAGTATAAAAATGAAACTCCACCTACAGGCAGGTAAAGCAGCTCCTCCTTTGCATCCCATGCTGCAGAGGTAGAAAGTCCATGTTCAACTCTTCACGATGCTTTGCATTATGAAAGCATCTGCATTAGATCTATTGAATATCACCAACAGTATCAGAGCTGGAGCAATTCACCGCTTGACTAAACTAATGATATAGAGTATTCTCCTGCTCCCATCAGTGTATTATCAGTGCAGTCTAACAGCTATGTTGCTTAATGCACTGTTAAATACACTGTGCTATTTATTTTCTTGCAAGAGAACTTCCTTCTCTTCCCACTCTGGATTAGAGCCCATTTTGCATCGCACTGTGGCTGATAATTTGTTATTTAAACCAACCAAACGGAAGGGATAAAGGGGAAGAAAATGAAAGGTAGGAGGTCAGTAGCTGTGAAAACAATTTGAATGGGGCCATACACTGACACAGTTTTTAAGTTATGGTCAAAATGGAAGTGCTTCTGCACTTTTCTTAGTATAGCACATCAATGCCTATGAAAGTAATTATGCCTTTTTCATGTTCACATTCTAACAACTGTCATGCTAAAAAAACCCACAGAGAAAACGAACAACTGAGTAGAATTACAGCAGCTGGTTTTCAGTTTTCAAACAAATCCCACAATGATGTCGCCCATTTCTGCTGACCTAACGAGCACTTGCTGCCTGGTCTCCACACGCAGGACTACAGCTTCAGGTGAAACCTACCCCGGCCCAACCCAGGTGAAAGAGTTCTAGGCAGTTACAGCAATTGTGAACTTGACCCATTAATTTTCAGATGACAGTATTTTTTTATTTATTACACCTTCAGAGCAAAAGTCTTATTTTATATAATTACATAAACACAATTGATGGTAGCAATTTATTCCAGAGGCTGAAGGCGTTCACTGGCAATCTAACAATGGAGGGAATTATTGCTGACAATTTTACAAAAGCTTTTATCAAAGTTTACGGGCCATTAAGCTCAACAGTGCGATTACCAGTATGATATCATCACTCTCAATAGTACAGCATTGGCCCAGAACAATCCATTTTCTAATCTTGTCTATTACAACTAGTCTGTTTACTCAGAAGTCATATGTTTGCTACTCCTGAAATGATCTGAGTCTCTGAAACATTATTTGAGTTTAGTTCATAGACAGGATCCAATTGGCATCATACTAAACCAGGAGAAAATAGCCCAAGCCCCTTTCAAGTGCCCATAACCAATTAAGAATTTTTTTTTTCATATGATGAAATAAAAAATACAGACATTTGCTGACCATACAAGCATACAGGTATTAAACTGCATGATACATGGAGGTAGATCTGGGAAACAGGCAATACAATAAAAAGGGGAATATTTCTCTCCAGAACCATAAGAATTCAGTTCTTTACCCGAGCTTGGCATTGGCACCTACCATGTCCTGCACTACCAGGAATTAATTTGGTTCATAGTAACTCATGACCAGACACAAAAGAAACAGAGAAGGTGTTAATTAGCTATTTTTAGTCTTAATTCACTGCACACCATGGGCTTACAGATGCAAACCAGACTGCTGCTGTTCAAATCAAGATGACCCTCATTTAGAAAAAGGGGCTGTTCTTCCTTTTTTGCACTTGACAAATCTTTTAAGTGTCAGGGAGAATCATCCACACATATTGATGGGAGCATCTTACACACTGATGAACACAAACTTCCATGGTGCTGGATTAGCTCGTCTACCATAGGCAACTGTGATAAAGTGATGCTGCCTAGGGGATCTGCCTCATTAAGGAGGGAAAGAGAGAACAAGAGCAGCTCCGAAATAATAGAATCATTAACAAGAGCACCTTGCAGAGCTTATTAGGTAGGAAACAGATGGACAGTACCATTGCTCAACACTTAATTACTTTCTGAAGATCAGATGGAAATGAGAGAGCATTTCAACGATAATCTTTTCAAATCGCACACAAAAAGACAAATATCAAACTGATCCATTAATGTGGCGTGTATCCTAACACAGATCTTTTAAGAAATGATCCTAACCAGATAACTGAAGATATTGAAGTTTTGACTTCACCTTCTGCTGTGGATATCCTCATTACAAGTGGTCAAATCATAAATTACAAATGGAAAGGATCACATTTTTCCTTTTATAGCAAATTAAAACTGCTGCAACTCAACTACTTATCCTCCTTTCCAGGTAGGTGGCAGCTGAGCATACAAAATCAATGACTTGAAGGTTTCCCTTTCTGGATCTGCTGTGAAACACTTGTCCCTGCTCTTACTCTCAAAGACTGAACTTCTGCCAGCAGTTTTTGGGAAGTGATAACGGCATCAATATCTACCTAGATGCTATAACCACAACAATAAAGGCAAAGCACGCAGCTGCAAGCCTCATGCACTTCATTCAGTCTACTGCACAAAGACACCAGCTCAATTCAAAAGTTGGCTTTCCTCTGCTGCACGAGTGAAACTTCAAAGGGAAGCCTGTGGTCTGTCCTCAACACTACAAGGACACAACGACCAGCTAGAGAGGTTTTCATTAGAAAGTCAAACACTAAATGGTCCGCTTGTATGGGAGACCAAGCCACTGTGCCTTGCCAAGGACAGTCTCGCTCTGAGCGATCAGATACCAGTCAGAATTCAAATACTGAACCTAAAGAAGGAAATGCGCTCTTCCTAGGCATAATTCACATTACCACAGGTCTCCATTGGGAAAGACCTGGATCATTACCTGAGGAGATGGGGCTGTTACCAGGTTTTCTGTCAGCTTGTTTTTCAGGGAGTGACTTCTCCTTAGTCTGGCTCTGAAAACAAAGTCACACTTCCACCACTTCCCAACTCTCAGCAAGCACCAAGGACCCCACATCCTACAAACTGCTCTGTGGTGCAAAACCCTTGTTCATCTGGAGACCTAACAGCTTCAATTATGGTCTAGCTGTGACAAAGCAGCTTCCCGAATCAAGATTTTGCCAACTAACACTTCTGTTTCAAAGAAATTGGTTTATTTTGTTCTGGTTTCATTGGTTTTTCACTTGGGGTTTCCTGTTCGTTTTCAACAGGGGAAAAGAAAAACTGCGTGGGTTTGGTACAAAACTAGTCTGAAGAGCAGCAAACCAAATTGAATCCCGTTCAATAACTGAGACTGTCAAGTGTCCATTCAGGAGAGACAGGCTGCAATAAAAATGGAGGAGAAAAAACACTCCACATGTGTAACAGCTTTTGAGTAACGGCACTCTCTGTTCAGCAGTTCCCAACAACATCACGCCAACCAGTGATGAGCTCTCACTTATGAACTTGAGGACATCTCCCCTTAACTTTTGTGGGGAAGATTTCCTTGTCTTCACATGCCCAGCAGATAATCTCTGTACCTTCACATTTAACACATGAGAAACAAGCTTGTCAAACCTTAGTCGTATCAGTTTTTACCACAGCTTTCCCTTCCCACTGACTAAAGGAAATAAAGAAGGATTTTTTTTTTTCCCAGTTTCTAAAGTCATCATTTGTGCAAAGTTCAGTGCCAAAGCCTTCAGGTAGGAGAACCAGTAACCGCCACTTGTAGAAGAAATGGTGATTACATATGCAAAATGGTATTTTCATCTAGCACTGAAGGTCTGGTATCTTCATTATTTTGAAAAGCTCTTGTCAAGTAGGCATCCCTAGTGTCTTACATATCTCTCATGTTATATTAAGTGAAAAAGTTGGGAAAAAACACAATAGCAAAATTTTCTCCTGAATAATTTCCTCCTAAATAGAATTCTCTCCTGAATAGACCATTCGGCCAGTAGGTCCCCAAATCTTACCTATTCTCCATATCCCCAGAGCGCACCATTGCCCAGCATTGTTTATTGCCTTTGATAGCTCAGGGCATATTTTCTCAAATTAATCAACATGGCTTTGTATATGGTATAACCAGTTATGATAGAGTAGTAATGTGACCGTATTATTTTTTTAATGCTACTTTCAAAATGCCAAAACCACATGGGATTTTTCAATTGGATAACATAGCTACTTAAAATTAAGACAAACTAAAAAATACCAACATTGAGAAACAAAGGCCAAGACCACCATTTCTTTCCTGTCTTCTACACTGAATTACGATGCTCTTGTTAAAAGTCCAGACTCAACAGTAGAATTTGCAGGTGAACCATGAAGCATGTCCCCTTGGAAACACCAGGGACAGCGCGTAATCCATGAGCACATCTGAGAAAAGCAGTTTTCTGCATCTCTGGTTATGCCACATCCACTGGAGTTGACGGCCCAGGAAGACATGAAGGAAATCTAAGACTGCAACGAATGGTAAATGTCTGGGAATCACCTGCTTGAGAAGTCCCCACTACAATTAAAGAAAGCGGAGGTGCACTTGACAATGTGACTCCTTTCCCCGTTAAGTATCTGCTTGTGGAAAATTAATAAGAAAACATAAGTGTTGAAGATACAGCACAATGCCACCTGTACAAACCAAACGTGTACCTCATTTTAATGTAAGCTCTGGTTAAGTGGCTTGTGTTGAAATGCTACCTAGCATTCCAAGTGTAACCCAACTTAATCATATCTATTGGAAACCACATAATAAAACAGCATGAAATATTCAGCATGCCATCCTAATTGCAGAGGCTGCCTCATTTACTAGAAGTCATTTCTTTATTCAAATGACTTGAACTACGTGATCCAATCTGAATCATGGGAACTAGTTACTGACTTCTGCAGTCTCTTACTTCTTTGCTAAAGGCATTGTTGAAATAACTGACCCAACTGCTAAAACAAGGTTCTTCCTTGAACTCTACTTCCTTCCTTAGTCTTACCTCTCAAGTGAACTTCAGAAAACATGACTGTTCTATCAAAACATTCTGAACTTAAGAACTAAAAAAAAGGGGGAGTAAATTAATTACAATGCAATGTATTAATTAATGCTATGAAAAAAAATGGTATTTCCAAGATCAGAGAATTACTTCGCACTAGGGAACAGCACATGCAGCGTAATTGCACTTTGCAGAATTTAAGTACGCATCTCTCAAGAAGAAACATTTACCACCTCAGACGTGAATCAAAAATCAACTTTCAGAAGTGTACGTATCTCTCTCAGACCTTAACGGGGGTGTGTGAATGCACATCCCAGGCAGAAGCACCAACAGTTCTGTTTGGTTTTTTTTTCAGTTAGACCTTACAAATATGAAAACTGCCATCAGAACTGTGCTGCAGCTATGTAAAAAAGCATAATTCAGGAAACACTTCAGACTTTACATCTTTTTACGCCCAATCTTGATTTGCAGCTACTGTCTCATAGCACTGTTATTTCAGGAGGTGCTGGGGCTTCCCCCAGGGTGGTGGAGCAAGGGGCCAGGCATGCTGAGAGCCCTGCTGCAGTCAGGGAATGAGCACGCATCGGTCGCAAGGAGCCAAGCTGGATGCGTGCCACCATAGGTCACCTCATCCTAGGCTATGGTCAGCCTCCATCAAGGGACACGTCCCTAGGGAAGACAGAAAGGCCTTCAGGAAAGTGAAGAAACTATGCTCTGCCTGAGACATTGTTTCAAAGCTTGCAAATAAGCCCCAAGTAGGATGTTGGTTACCTTCAACTCCAGGCAGTATTTATCATCGGCTTGGGCATGGGGCAAGAGGCCAAAATCCTAGCAGGCAACTTTGCCAGCGGCCAGCTGTGTTGCCTCAGGCAACCGTTCAAAGCCTCTGTGGCTGCAATCCCATGGCTCCCAATAGGTAAAATAATACTTTTCCCTACCTAGGAGAAGTGCTGCGCCTGCTCGCAGTGCCCCAGTGCCAAGAGCGGCTGATTTCCAGGGCTCTTCTGGTTATCTTCATATTTACTGCTGAATCTGGTGACGGGAAGTCAGGGATCATGTCACTGCATTTTGATTACCAAGCGTACACAAGCCCTGTTCCCACAAACTGATAATTTTCTTCTCATAAAAGCCAGAGCTAAAATACTACTATCCTGTCATCAAGACAGCTGGTTTATATCGTCTCCTCCTTCCTTCCACATCTTCCCTGGAACACATCCTGCTGACATGGTCCCTGCCGGCTTGCCCAGCCCCACTGGTCCCCACACCCCAGGAGGAGCCATCTAACCCAGCAGAGCTGTTATGGCCAAACCACCTTTGCTGGTCCTGCGTATTTTTATTTATTCTTTTTTGTTTTCTTTTGTTTGGGATGGAGAGGTCTGGCAAACCCATCACTTTTCCAGGCAGCTTGAGGGTACACCCAGGGAGGCTACCCATCCTTCACACAGCACCTTTGCAAGGTGAAGAAAGCACCAAGCAGTAACCACTAGACAGAGGAGAAGGCTTTTAACCCACACAGAAGCACCGCTGGCCCTTGGGGCACTGCTACTGCTCAGCAGCTTTCACTCTGCCTGCCCAAAGCCTCAACCTGCCTGCTCGTGCACCTCCAACAAGGAGGTTGCAAGCCTCCAACTCCTCTTCCAGCCAGAGCTTAGCAAGGTATAGTGAAGGCACCAAACATACGGAGGCCCAGGAGGTAATGGATACCAAGCTTTTTAAAAACAGTTATATTATACTTCATTATTTTTATTATTTCAATCGTTTTATTTCATTCAATGAAAATGGAATCACAAATATTTTGGATCGCATTTATCTCTCTACTTAATGTTCACCAGATCAGAGGGGAGCTACTTACGAAAGTTTTTCAGAGGAGGAAGAAGTGAACTGAAGTTAATTCGTTCATTTGAGCCAAACTCAGCAGACGCGCCTTGGCCAAAAAAACTGAGTGGGAAGGCAGCATAAGAAAATCAAGTGGTGTTCTGGTATTTTCAAAATAAACCTGCAAATTTTCATTTCAAACGGCATTTCATTTTCCTTCTTACCCAACTTAAAAAGAAAATAAATGGTCTCCGGTCAAATTTAATCTTCCAGATTATCTTAAAACAGGTTTTTTCATTGGTGTTTTGTTGTTGGGATTTTTTTCCCCTTCACTTCACTAGAACCACCCTGATGTTTGTTTCAGTCTGACTGGAAGTTATTATTTTTTTCCAGGGTTTGTTGTTTTGTTTGGTTTTTTTTTTTCTCTTCAACCACCGAAACAAACAAAACCCACCCATAATTTGATGCGCTCTAGCAGTACGACATGCATGCGAACACGTAGATGTTTACTTTCATGTACGCAGATGTGCTGGGCAGGAGAAGGCACGCGGGCAGGAGGAGGAACCTTGCATCTGCCTTGCATGGATCTGTCAACAGGCAAAACACACTTTGCATTAAAACTTCAAAATGAAAGTTCACACGCCTTTACCGGCTACTCAAATCCAGCACTGCTCTCTCCTAGCAATGCCTTCTGTTCTTTTTTAAAAAAAACCAAACCCCAAACTTTTGAAGTTCAATGTGGTAGCATGAGTACTTCTTAGCTCAATGGCCAACCCATGGCCTCATCTTTTCACTCTGGTCATCAGAAAAGTTTTCTTCTTAAAACACACAATCTCACAAGTGGGTTTCTTACACTTCTTCCCTATAAGCAACTCTGAATAAAATTACTAAGCACAGAGAGCACAAGACCCAGACCTACATATTCTCCCTCTAAGACAAACTACAAAGGCATATTATAGCTCTTAATAAATAAAAATCTTGCTTCAGCAGGACCAGACATTTATTTTGGTACAACTTCTCTGTACAGAGAAGTGTATCTTTTTTTTTTTTTTTTTTTTCCCCGCTTAATTTTTTTGTAACAA
>JAVSBS010012778.1:0-36641 GCA_033124195.1 Coracias cyanogaster | reverse complement strand
TCTAGTTATACAGTAGAATGACCACTAATTGCTAGAGGTAAAACCTTGGGTCCCTCGAAGTCAACAGCAAAATTTCTACTGATTTCATAGACAGTATTTCTGAGAGCATCTTCAGAATCATAAACATCAATGTTATTCAACGTACTAACAACAGAAAGGAAAACCAAATCTATCATTAATATTATATAGAGGCTAATAAACTCAATCTTTTGAACACTTAAGTTACCTGAAATTTTAAAATCTTTAGGTCACCAGTGTTAAGGAAAACAGAACACCTTAATTTAAACTGACTGAGCTGTTTTCCTTCTAGTACAATTTGTTATGCCTTTGCAAAATTTATGATGGAAAGCTGTATGACATGTCTGTGGTTTTTTTATGCCCAGGCAAAACGCAAAATGGCAGGATGGATTTGCCAAAAGCCTTGAAAATATCATCTGAGCTAGGGTTCAAGCTCCAGCAGAATTTGGTTGAGACAATTATGATCAACTTAAAGGGAGTGACTGAGATAAAAGATGTATTTCAATCATAATAGCTGTCTTCCCTTGCCATAGCATGAAGGATGGCACTGCATGTTGGGGGTTTGGGGATAGGTGGCTGGTGCTTGACTCCCACCTCCTCAGAGAGCGATGGTCCATCTCTACCTCCTCCAGCATCTCCTAGCTGTGGCCATCTGCCTCCATCCCACTGTGTGGGTGCACCTTGGTGTGTGCTGTATCCCTTCCGCAAGGATTCCCAACAACTAAGTTCACCCTTCCCCAAACCAATTACCAAGTTTTAATAAGGTAGGAAAAATTTTGGAGAGGAATTGAAAACCAGAGACACGGTCAGAAGTGGGAGAAAGCTCTCACCAGTACTGACTCATTTGCATGCTTTCTTCCTTTTCATATTTACTTCAAATTATCATTTCAGTTCAAGTTGAGCAGTATTTTTCATTGCCAGAAGAGAATCGCAAGCCAAACCGCATAGACAAACCTGAAATCCTGACTAATCTTCATCATTTTTTAAAAGGAGAATCAGTCAGGATGGAACTAGAAAGCTATGCCTAACATAATTAATTTTTTAAACCTTTTTTTTTTGTAAGTCTATTTGGAATGAAAACAATCCTAACAGTAATATTGGTCTATTACTAGAAATGATGAAATTGTAAAAGCACAATTTTTTATAAATCATCATCCTCTGTCTCCAGAGGAAAAGATAGATGACATTGTCATGTTAAATGATGGTGAGACATAATTAACTCTCGTTGATCATGAAAGGCAAATGCATAGCACCATTTTTAAATCAATATCTTAGATAATTTGCACATGAGAATTTCGTTGGAGTCAGCCAGGAAGCTGTCCAGATGATTACTGTTGGTTTTCAAGAAGTTTTGGAATGAAGAGAAGTTCACAGATCTGTTAAAAAAATAATATTGTTCAAGGATTTAAGAAGATACACAGTTGTAGGCCCTTCATCTTGACAACTAGCCACAGCAAAAGAGTGAAATGGCCAGTACAGCATGTTGGTGAAGAATTAAAACTGGCAAATGCCAAAAAACGCATGCCTTTTGAATTGATAGAAAATACCAAACTAATCTGATATATTTTTTAATAGCTGATAAGTTCAATTTTTTAACGTATTATTCTATTAATATCATCTACAGCTAGACTTCTAATTGCCTAATACTAAACATTCTCCTTAATAAATTAGAAACATGCAAGCAAACATGCTAAAGATTAAATGAATCGGGGGTTCATTGACACAGGTTTGGCAGTGTAATGGTAAATGAGGAACACTCACAGGAGATGTGACTAAGGAGCCTGAAGCAATCAGTTCCTGGCCACGCACATTTTGAGAGTTTTAGCAGTGAAGAAAAAAGAAAATTTAAATTGTTAATCATTACTTTGTCGATGGCACAAAAAACTGTGGAAATACTGGAATGCGGAAGCCCTGATACTAGATGAAAGAAGACAGTCTGCACCAAAGGCTTGTCTTGGCAACATGCCTCCTTCACAGCATGTCCTAAAATAACATTTGCATTCTCCATCACGGGCTAAGAATATACCAGAAACCATAAGCTTATACTTAATACTTTTTATAATATGTATGCAGAATGTTATACAGGTTATAGAAAGCTAAGAACGTGTATGCAGCCACTGGGGCCAGGGAGGAATTAGCTAGAGCTGTAACACATCGGCACTTTTCGGCTTCTGAAAGAAAATTTGCAACCACAGGACTGTGTCTCATAGCCACAAATGTGCCTATCCTTCATGAATTTGTCTAATCCCATTCTAAGCCCATTTATACTCTGCAATATCTTGTAGCAATGAATTCCACAGTTTTTATATATATAGGTACATCTATCTCATGCAGAAAAGTACTTCCTTTTGTTGGTTTTACACCTGTGACCCATTTCAGCTGTGAGCTTACCAGTTCCTTGGTAGTGAGAATGAGTCAGTAGTTTGTCTTGAATCACTTTCCTTCCTTATAGCAGTTTTGATTTTATAGCCTTCTATGGCATCTCCTCAGCTCTGTCTTTTGCAGGATGCATGATCCTAATCTTCCTTTGCACAGGTGTCATTCCATGACTTGCTGCCCTCGCAGGCCTCGAGAAGGTTATGGGGCATCACACCAAAAGTCTGGGAAGACCATGCAGGGGATAACAGCAGGTGCCTTCCTGGTCTGTTCTCTCTCATCCCACCAGTCACAAACCAGGCTTTTCCTAAACTGGAAAAGGTAAGGATTTTTATTTCAGTTTATAGACTATTATAAAATTTTCTTTCATTAATCTGGTAAAATTGCTTCTTGAATGCCATGATCCTTCATCATGCTCAGCATCCTCTGGCAGCAAAGTTCCTCAGCTCATGTGCTTCTCCTCTGAGGGGGTATCTCCTCTGCTTGGTGTGAAACCTCCATCTAGTCACATTGCTCATGCCCCCAAAGTCTTGTATTGAAAGACGCATTGGACAGTAAATCCCAGTTCAGTATTTCTGTACTGTTCAGGACTTAATAAATATCTAGCACAGTTGTATTAGTTCAGGTTAGGAGTCCTTCTCTGTTCAGCCATTCCTGTATCCCTGTCTACTTGAGGTTTTTAAATGCCCTGCATACTTTGCTCCCCTCTCTTCCAGCTCTGCTCTCTGCTTTTCCAAATGGGAACCAGAGCTGCACCCAGCACCCACAGTGCATGGGTTTTACACTGACCTGATGCTGTTTGCTGGTTCAGTCTGTATTGCTTCCACAATTATTCTACTTCCTTTTCTGATCTCTGCTGAACACTGGGATGACATTTCCAGGCATTTCTCTGTGATAACCTCAAAATCTTTTCTCTGTGTGGTAACAGTCAACTCACAGATCAACACATGTACTTGAAATTAGATTTGTGTGTTCTCATTACAGCACTTTGCAGGTATCTACATCGATTTTAATGACATTTTATTGTCTATCCATTCTGAATTTTATTTTCCAAATGTCTGGTGACTATACTGATAGCATTGGCTCTTGTACCTCTCCCAAGGTACATACATTGGCATGATCTTGAAGTAGGGAGGGAAGGAAGCTGACAAAAAGAGAAGGAATCGTACTGGGTGCAATATTCAAGACATGGCCGGAAGGTGGATTTAGAGAGTGACAGTGATTTCATCTGTTTTGTTCTCCACTCTTTTCTGAATAATTCCTAATCTTAGATTTACTTTTTAGATTGGTACTGAGTGGTGAGGTGGTGTTTTCAGGGACCCTTCTGCAGTGACACCACAACTCCTTTCACAGTACTAACAGCTCATTTTGGGCCCTTGATTTTATATGTAGACTTAAGGTTACTTTTTTCCTTAGTGCAGATACAAACACTGAATTTCATTTCAAAACTCACTGCTTCGATATTACGAGATCACCCTCCATTCTTTGCAACCAGCTTTAGTTGTGTTTAGCCTTATCTGGTAATCCGAATAATCTCATATCATCTTCAGACTGTGTCATCTCACTACTCACCTCTGCTTCCAGACTCCTTCAAAGATATCTTGAGAAACCTGTGCACCCGCAACGGAGTGAGGGAACCCAGCAAATGGTGTTTGCCAGCCTGCTGAGGGTGAGTGGGTGGTGCAGGAGGAAAGTGAGTGCTTGTGTTGCCAGTTTCCTGCTTTGAGGAAAGAAGGTCCCTCCAACTGGCATGAACTGCCATGCTGCCTGCCAGGAGCAGCGGTTGTTACCCCACAGCTACCCTTCCAGCCGTTGCAGGTGATGAACAGCAAAGAGTCATTTAGTAAGCAATCCAGATTGCAGCATATAACACAGGAGCAGGCAAAGAGTATTTGTTTCAGTATGAGCAATAGTAAACTCCTTTATCTAAAACCAAAGAAGGATGGCTACAAATAGGGAATGAGGACTTTGGTGACCCTGAAGACTCACAGGTCTTGGTGGGGAATCACTTGCAGATGAGCTGCCAACATGGTTCAAGGCCAAAAGAGCTGGTGAACCTCTGGGATGTAGAAATGGAGTACCCAAGTGCTGGCCAAGAGAACCTATTGCCTCTGTGCTTGGCTGCAGTATGGCCTCTAGTATCTATATAGCTATATTATGCAAAGCTTAATTTATTAATACATATTATATAAAACTTTATTATTTCCCTTGATATAATTATTTATTGTGATCAAATTTCATAGCAGCTGGATGATGGCTTCACCTAAATCTCAGCCATTGTTGTACCTCAGAAGTTAATTGAGACTGGAGAAATAGGGAAAGTGGGATGCCAGCAGGGTGAACAATGAGCAACAGTAAACTAGAGTCCACTGATTCTATGGAGTTTCCAGCAGGTTGCCACAGGCCTAGTACTTAGGTGGAGTATTAATTAACTTCTATAGTAATGATCTGCAATAGAGTATTAATAGCACATTGTGTGCATGCAGATCATGCCAAAACGGAAGGTGTTGTACACATCAATGGAGAAAGATAAATAATACAAAAAGATTGTGAACCTCACCAATATGGGCAGGAGCTACCTCAGTAGGTAAGCCACACTCTAGAAAGACACAAGTATTTTAGGGGGTAGTCATTCAGACCATGGGGAAATGGAGTCCTGTGTTTCATCCATCCCTGTTCAGCATTTCAAAGATGAATATATTCTGCCTCGTCAATTGATCACGTTTTTAAGGTAAATTTCCTCAGGGTCAGGGCTCCTGCTGGAGGGTTCTGAGCCTTGCAAAGAGGCACAAATTTGGCACCTGACAATCTCAGAAGTCCTCTCTGGTACCTTTCTGCATAGCTGAGCACCAACATTTAAAAACCTGCTATATGAGCCTGTAGTGTTGGTACAGTGTCACTTTTCAGGGTCATGGACAAAGTAGGACAAAGTGTTGAGCTGTGAGTCTGCCAAGTCTATGGAGCCCACTGTGGGAGGCTGTTTGGTTTTGATGATGTGAGAGGGTATAAACAGGAATTCTGGCCTGAAATCAAATGGAAAAAACTTTATAACAGAATGTCTCCCACAATGATACTACTACAATGAGTGACATGTCCCCAACACCAATGGTGGAAAGGAGAGCATGCCTTTGGGAGTACCTTGCAGGGAATTGTGTCCACTGGAGAAGAGTTGAGTTGGTCACCAGAGAACTTTAAATTGGGCCTGTGTCCACAAGCTCTTGCCAGCACCTGCCCAGATGTGCCCTGAGGTCAACCTAGCATTGCCTCAGGCTCCAACCAAAAATCCTCTGTGGGGTAGTTTTGCAGATTTTACCTTATGAAATGCCTCTTCACCACTGTGTGGCAGCACTGGATACTGGATTTGTCCTCACCTACATCCTAGCCAGAGTACATTCTGGATCTATGGAAGTGGTAGTAGGACCCAACCCTCCAAAAAGCTGCCCTAAAATGGCCATGGGAATGGGTGGCAATGTCTGGCAGGTCTTGCTGGAATCTCTCTCCTGATTTCTGCCCCAGACCGAATGGGCAGGTACCTTGAGTGGCCAGCACCCACTCTGGCAGCTCCTCAAGGAGAGGCTGTTCTGTAAATGAGACAGTAATCCAACTTGCATGTCCCATGGCAGTGTGGAGCCCTGCACCACTGCCGCCTTAGGGTGGGAGAGGAGACAGACTGTGCTCCAGGGCAACCAGTAGAGCTTCTTGCCACAACAAACACACAAACTCTCCAGCTCACAGCATGCCCCTGCTCTGCTGGATGGTGTCTTTGTTGGTGAGCCAGAGCTTCAAACTTCTGACTTCTATTTGCCAGCAATTAGCAGCACATGATGAGCAGGCTCATGGGCTGCTCTTTGCCGCTCTCCCACCCGCTGCATCACTCCAGCCTGAGTGCCCAGCCCAGGGATGCTCACGGCTGAGTGTCTTACATCCAGCCTCAGCTTTTCCTACTTAACTTCAGGCTCCTTGTCCTGACATCTTCTGAGAATGTGAATAATTCCCTTCCTTAATTTATATTGTTACCTTGAAGGTATTTATAGAGCAAGATTGCATCCCCTCTGACTCTTCACACCGCTAATTTAAAAAACCTTGGTTCCTTCAGTCTTTCATAACCATGTGCTTTAATCCTGGCATTGTTTCTAATTCTTACTTGTTATCTATATTTCTCAAAATGGAGGGACATTTTTCATATTTTAAACATGGAATAACTTGCATTCGGGCAAGCAGACTTGCACTATGACATGCTGCCTGCACTTCTGCTGCTCAGGTCCTTCTCCCTGGCAGGAGAGAAGAGCCCAGTGCAAGAGGGGTCGGTCCCTGGGGCTGGTGCACAGCTGGCAGGGGCAGATGTGGTTGGGACAAAAGAACAGGGCGAGGGACCATGTTGCTGGCATTGCCGAGGCGTGACACCAGAGCAGGCACTCACACGGCAGCTGCCACACAGCACTCTTCCTGGGCCTCCATGCTGAATTGTGTCAGCTCTGTTCAGGGCTGTTAAACTGCAACATTATATGGTATTAGCTTGGTTCTCACCCTTTAGCCTTGATCTTGGTGCTTTCCAGCTACTGGAGCTATTCCTCTTTTTCTCTGAAAAGAGAAAGGGTCTTGTTGCATTCAGCCCATGGCTGTAAGGTTCCCAGGTGGATTTGGATGCATCCCAGGCTGTGCTTGGTGCCCACTGGTGATGCTGATATGAACGGTGTTACCTCGTTCTCTATTTAATGTCTCCTGTGGTAACATCACTGAAATTGTTCATAGTTTTGAAGTTTCATTTTTATGGTTACTATCTGAGTCTGTGATTCATCATCCAATTTCTAGCCCACACCAAATTCTTTAAATCTATAGTGTTCATTCAGTTTTTAAGAATACTTAGTTATAAAGCTCCAAGAACAATTCTGAGAGGACTGGCCACACAGGAGATGGAGAAGCAGGCTGCATAATGAGGATGATCTGTTCAAAAAGGGAAGAAAATTAGTTGTAACACCTAGGGAGGGAGTGGGCTAGAGGCAGTGCAGTCCCACCTCCACACCTGCTGAACATCCCTCGGGGTTGAAGAGAGCGTGCAGTTGGGTGCCTCGCAGCAACTGATTGCAAAGCAGCTCTGATTACTGCAGAGGTCCCAAAACCACAAGCTGCTTGTCAGGCTCACGATGCATCCCACATAGACTTCCTCATTATCACATCTTCATGCGCTTGGCTCACAAGCTCTGTGATTCATCCCTGGTGTGAATTGTGTACTGGGAGGACCTGGGTGAAGGGGAGTTTCCCTGTCCTCAAGAAACTTTATACCACTGATTCCCCCTGCTTTTGCTCCCCAAACCATACTAGTTCTCTCCCATCTTAGTCCTTTCCCCAAAACAAGAAAGAGTTGGGGAGGAGAGCAACACATCTGCATCCCAGTGAGGGAGAGGGATGTGCTCAGCGGATTATCTGAGAATAGAGGTTATTGAAATTCTTGTTTTCCAGGGACTGCACTTAAAAAGGCTGTGGGTTATTTGAGGTGCTGGAGTTTGAAAATAAGATGTAGAGTTAGCTTTCCCTCCCCACTGATATCCAGCTCCCTTCAGATTTTTGGGAAAAAAGTCTCCATGTGCAAAAGCAAAGGTGGAGTGCAAACATACCCACTCCTGAGCTACAGGAAGGACTGAAGCAAGGCTGTGTACTCAGGCAAGCAATGAGTACTGCAGCCTTGCCTCCCAGCTCCCATGAGTTTTGTGGAGCCCTGGGCAGAGGCTGTAGGCTCAATAAGACAGTAACAAGAAGCAGGAAAGGGAGTCAGAGAGGTGAGAAAATAACCCAATAGCTTGAAAGCCTCCTGCCAGAGAGCTGCAGGTGGGTGGGTGGCAGACTCCTGCCCCATCTTCCCAATCTCTTTTTGTAATGGGATGCACATTTGGCCTCTTCCAGGGCCCAGATAACTCCCGCGATGAAGGGAAGATTATTTTTCAAGACTGTCTTCAGAGATTTCTTTTAAAATTCTCAGGTGCAGTGTGTCTGGACCTGCAGATTTACAATATGTAGGTTGAGTTTTGTCAGATACTCTTTTACCATCTCTGTGTTTATCCTTTGCTCTTGGCCTCTCCAGCTGCTCTCTCATAAATCCTCTGCTTCCTGTGGAAGAATCCCCAATTTCTTCATTATCGTTACTGAAAGTAGGTGAGAGCAGGTCTCTTCAACCCAAAACGCCCTGGAGTCAGCCCAACTCAACCTTCAGTTGCTGAAGGACTCAGATTTATTCCCTAATTCCTCTGCCCTTCTGTGCTTGTTTTTAAATAAAAATATTAATGCACGAACACTGCAGTGTGACTAGAGCAAAGCTGCCCACATGGAGGATGTTTTAAATACACAGTTTAAGCATATACTGTTACAGGTATACCTTGTTTTGGCACTTGCTCACCTTCATGGGGATCTGGTGTGTCCATATTTTCAATAGTTTAAATGAGTAGGTCATGGCTCTGCTCATGTATATAGACTGTTTTCACATTTCTTGTTTCCTAACTCTCTCCTGTAATTTTGATGCTGGTTTTTATGCTTTCCTGCTATGCATTTCTTGTCTGCCACTTTATACCTGTGGTCTATCTTCAAATCGCTATGCTCATCACCCAACCACTCACACCACAATTCTTGCAGTGCAACATACTCCCAGCCATCACTGCCCACAGGTGACAGAACTATCTGTCAGATGCTTACAACTAAATGAGGACAGGACAAAGGACCTGGCACCAACCCACTGGCTCAGTCTAGCCAGTGGATTGATGAAGATGCAGCAGCATCTCCAGGGAGGACCTGGAAAACAAGTAAGTAATTGCCAAGCACTTGTGATGTCCCCGTGCCTTTGGGACCTGTAGGTCTCACCACCTCCATTTGCTACCACTTACTGCCAAAGCAATAGTGAAAACTGTGTATGGCTTCACTCGTCTACAGGAGCATTTGCATGTCACTGGGAAAGGATATTCAGTGTGAAGCTTGATGTTATTAACTATTTCCTTTTGATCAGCATGGGCACGAATCTGCGAGATGCTGAGCAGAGAAACTTAAACACAGCAGAGCATCAGATGCATCCACACACCCAACATATGTATGTCAGGACTCTGAAGCTGTTTAAAACACTTGCATATGTGTTTTGCTGTGGGAAGGACTTGGTGCTTAGCACTTTGTGAAGCTGAGCCTTTTAAGAGAACCCCTATGTATGGCATACTTACTTATGGTGTTTGGTGGCCCAAATTTAGATGCTGACAACAGCAGTTGTATATTACTATCGTTATAAAGACTGAAGGGAACAGACCAGTTTGGGTATCCCACACTCCCACAGAACTAGAGCAGGGCTCTTCCCCCGGGACACGCAGCAGATCTGTCTCTCCTGGATTGAAGCAACTGTGGGGTTTCCTAAGGAAGGAATAGTCTGGAGCCTATTTGAATCCTTTTTGCTGTGGTGGAACTGGCAGGGCAGGACTTGTGCGAGACAGGCTCTGCAAAGCAACCTCCTTCTGTGCCAGGCCCTTGGTGGTTTTGTATTTGGCCGGGCTTAGCATTGCTAGCACAGGCTGATGTCCCAGGTAGCAAAGGTTTTGCGGGACCAGGAGCCTTCCACAGAGCTCACTGTCCGGCTTTCGTCCAAGACCTGTAGGGAAACCTAGTGCATGCCACATCTGTCCAACAGGCACAAGAGAAAGGCCCCATAAAGGCTCAGATGACAATCCACTCCAGCACCAAATGCCTGCCTGGCTTTCACAAGACAAGCCCAGGAATGGCTCCCTGGTGTTCACCACCCACTGCCTTCAGGCAGGGCCTGCAGAGAGCGGGCAGGCATCAGGCAGCAATCTCGCAGTGTGCTTAAAGGGTCTCTGTCACCATGGCTTTAGCCTTTCCAGTGCTTGCTTCTCTGCCTGTGTAACACCAGGCAATTTCAGACTGCAGCACTTCTCTCCTGAGGAAATACTGACCATAGATTTAGGAATAGATATTGCCAAATAGTATATTGTTTTCATAAATCTCCGTAGATCCACTTTATATCCTAGAGGCTAGACATTCTAATTATTGCTTCTATTTTATCTAAATTGGCAACAAAGCCATCATAGCTCAGCTCAGAGCCAGTACAGGTAATTCTGCTAGACCAATTTTGACCTTTTAAAGTTCATTCTGAAGTATCTTCTCTGCTCTCTGCAGTTCTTGCCCAGCAATTCGGTTCTGCTTTTTCAGAGCCATCGCCCGATTTAAAATAGCAATCACCATAGCTTCAATACATTGTACCTTAAAGATGTGGGCAATTACTGTGTGAAATATCTTAGAAGCGGGACTAATATCAAAGGGCATTCTCATACCCTTACAACATCCAAATAGCATATTAAAGATCATGTTGAAGTTAGATTTAAGCTTGTCTCTTCACAGTTTATTTGCTGAAGCAAATGCCCTTCATTTCACAGTGATTTTTTTCTCTTTTGCAAGGAACCAGCCTGTCATACAGCAGTTTCGCAGAACAGCGTTCATGTGTTGCAGCTGCATTTAAATAATGTAAACCAAAGCATCTCCCTCCTTAAGCTGGCTTTTCAATGACAGATACAGAATTAGCTCCATCTGAAATTTCTTATCCTTTCAATAACTCCCAGATTTTTTATATTATGTTACATTGGTGCTTTACCCCTTAAAAGTGGGATTTTTTTTCTGTTTTGGAGAGATCATTGAAGTAACCACCCTTTGGAGTTTAATGTGGTATTCCCTTCCCAGATAGCCTCAGCCCAACCAGATATCTGAGAATCCTCCAGGGTTAAGCCTATCATGGCAAATGTTTCTTCTACTTTGCAGCTGAATTTTTTTTTTTAATGTGAATGACATTCTGTGCACCAACCTTTAAACTAATGTGGGACTTGACTGTCGCAAGGAGTGTGGAGTGGCACAGGGTGCATATCTCCTTATATGTCATTCTGTGGCATTTACAGCAAAAACATTTCTTATTTCACAATTAGGAGAGATTCTCAAGTGGTGCATCTGGATAGAATTGTTCAAAATGTATTACCTTGTACTTGTTTAAAGACAAGCGGTGTTGCATGTTATTATTCTTTTTTATATCCTAAATGCAAAGCAGTCTTTGTTATAGGCTCCTGATTAATTCCCTTAACTATAGTACCCTGTATTGCTTTCAAATGGTAATTTCCCAAGTGATTTGTGCCTTTCCCCAGTCTCAGGTGAGGTTCCTGCTGCCCAAGGCTCCAGTTTCAAGAATACTTCCATAAGCCCATCTTTTCAGGCATATTCACCAGTTCTGGCCAATGCTCTGCTGACATTCACTGCACGTGCGGTCTTGTCTCTGCCCTCTCTGCCAGAAGGCACCCTGGCACCACTCTGCTACTACCAGAGAGAATTATTTTCTGCTTCATTTGTGGCATATTTGACTAAATACAAAATGATTTTTGCCTTGCATTTCCAACAAAACTTAGCAAACAGGAACTCCCGCCTGTCAGAAAATGTCTTATTCCTCCTTTCTTTTCTTCATTTTTAGCTTTTCATTTTGGAAACGATGCAGTGTAAATAGCTCCTTATTCTGCAGAGACGTTTTTGGAGCCCTGCTGGTGCCTGCCAGCCTTTTCATTCCCCCATCTTTAGGCAAGAGCCACATACAGCCCAGCAGCCGACCTGCTGCCCAGGCTGAATTTCACCCCGAAAGCCTCTGGCTGAGGTTCAGGTTATGGCAGTTTCTCACAGCTCTCTGTAACTCACTTAATGATGTTCTCCATACAAGCCTGTCTGTTATTAATGAGTCACTAAGTTTTCAACAATCCTATGTTTGAGCTTTAAGGTTTAAGCCCGTCAAATGTGCATCCGCTGATCTGCATTGCAATTAATTATGAATAAAAATGAGCTTTTCTTCTAAACAAGGGTAGAGCCTCCCATGTGCCTGTGATCAGCACCAAGGCTCTGTCCTGGTGTAAAAGGGCTCCATGGTTGCAATGGTGGCGGCTGCCTTTGCTGTCATCACCAGGATTTTGCTAATTCCCCCTCTCTGGCATGCCTGCCCAGGGGGCTGGCAGCCTGGCACGCCTTCCCATGGTTCCCCCTGCCATGGTGCCTCTGTGCAGTTCCCCACTGGCATTTCAGTCACATACCCTCCCACCAGGCCTTTGCAATGCCAGCTAAATCACAACCGTCTTCATGCATGAGAACCTCTCATTCCTCCTGCTTATTCCCTTGGTTTCCAGCCTCAATGCAGAGACAGCTCTGACATATTTTGCTTATTCCTTCACTAATTCTCCCTCTAAGTTGCCTATTCTCATCACAGACCCATTTTCATGACTGTGCAGACTCAGAAACCCTCACGCAGAGCCAAAATGTGGTGAAACAGCTCCTCCAGACCCCTCAGACCCTCTTCTTGCTGAGGCTGCCTGGTGCAGGGGCTCTGCAAGGAGATTCCTCTAGCAAAGGGATGAGCTCATTTCCTGAAGTGGTGCTGTGTGCCTCCCCCCGGGGCTCTAGCTGTTGCTCAAATAGAGACAAATGGAAAAGCAACTTCATGAAAAATCTCAATCTTGTTTCCATTTTGCTTGGTTCCAATGAAAGCTTTCCCTTAATTTGTTTCAGTTTCCAAAATCTGAATCTCTCTGTGCACCCTCCCTCCTTTTTGTCCATCCACATTCTCTCCACCTGATTTTTCATGGATCTTCCTTTCCCTCCCTTCTTTTGCTGCTTTGAAAAAAATCCCAAACCCCTGTTTTTCTTATTCTGCCATTCCAGATCACCAGAATTAGTGCTTCTTTTTTCCCTCTTGTCATTTTTCCAAAGTTGAGGAAGTTTGGCCCTGTTCCAGCTAGAAAGGGAAAAGTCATAAGGCAGTCCCCACCCACCATCCTTCTGCTCCACTCCAGAGCAGGAACAACTAACTGGAAGAGATGGTAGAAGAGACAGGGGAAGTAACACACCAAACTTCCAAACTTTTTAGATTTCAACCAAATAGATATATTTTCTTAATTAAAAAAAAAAAAACAAACCAAAATGACCCCAAGGAAGAAGACATTGCTTTTGAACCGCAGCACCTTTTCACCAAATGCGACACTTCCATCTTCCAGAGAGGAGCAGGATTCTTGGGTAGGGGCGTGCACATGTTGTGCTGCTACAGGTTTGGGGCTTAGCTTAGCACAAGGCAAGTACCTGGTGTTGGGTGACACCATGGGAGTGGAGGCCCTGTGGAGGCGGTCTGAGATGCTGAGCCCTTGCTGCTGGCTCTGCTCCATGTCCTCCAGGCAAGGGCTTGGCATCCCAGACCAATCTGACCCCAGTGCACTGAGCAGCTGCCTGGCCCTGCTGACCTAGGCTCTCCAGCCTGGGAAAGGAGGGAGAGAAGTAAACAAAATCAGTGTTGAACCACCTTCTGTCCCCTGTGGCATGCAGGCCATTAACATCTTAAGACCAGCACAGGCAGTGCTGGTGTCCCAGGGGGCAGCCGAAGCACCCCTGAGTGCAGAAGGGGTTGTGCACAAGAGGGCTTTGCAGCCTCCCCAGAATAGGATTTACCTCTCTCTCACACACAAATTTGTTGTGAAATTGGTAAATCTGCTGCATTCTAGTCAGCTCTCCCAGCATCTCTTGCCCTCCTACTAGGATCTTGTCTCTTTTTTCCAGGCTGAGTTTTTCTAACTTCTGCTTCAGCCTTCAGATCTTGTTGCTCCTCTGCGAGACAGAGACTGCTGAACTGTCAGGAACTCTTCTTGCCGAGGTCAGGGCATCTCTCAATCTTCTTTCCAGCAAGCTGAGCAGCTCATACAATTCCAGTCTCGTACCAGAGCTTGTTTTCTGATGCCTGGACAGTATGTATGGCTTTCTCTTGCAGAACTTTGGTGTCCTTTTTAATTATGGACACCCAAGTTAGCAATAACATCCATTTCAACAGTAATGTGAAAACAGGCGAGATTGCTCCCCTACTTTTGTTTGATATTCTCCCATTATATATTCAGGGAAGGTGTTAGCTGCTTTCAGCATGATGTTGAAATGAGAGCTCATGTAGTGGCAGTTACCTGCAATCATTCCCAAGCCTTCTTCTGAGTTACAGCTTTCCAAGCCCCATCCTGGAGATAAAGGCTGTGGTTTTTGTTCCCAGATGCCTTCCCTTGCATGCAGCTGTATTAAAATATATTTAGTTGGATTATGGCCATTTTACCAGGCAATTTAGAAGACACTAGAGCAGGAACCTGGCCTGCTCATTATTAACATCCCTACCGGTCATTGCATCACCCACAGACTTCACCATCACAGCTTTGTAATGATCAAGTTGATCACCGGATGAAAACATACATACTGTTGCAACAGGAACAGATTCCCTGAGGGACTCTGCTAAGGACACCTCCATCCTCTGAAGTCTCCCCAGTAACCACCACATGGTGAGATCTGTCTGAGATTTTAGTCCATCTACTGTGTGCCCTGATAATTGCTTTGATGATATCAGGTTTTTAATCCAAATGTCAGGGACTAATAAGCAAAATGGTTTGAGGAAATCCAATTTTGCAATATTGGTACACTTGTCTTTATCAATCAGACCTATAAGTCCCTCCAGAAAAAGACCCCACAAAACCCCATAAACAGACCGGTTGCTGTGCAGGTCTCTGGATTGTGCCTTTAAATTTTTCTAAACACTGTAGCTACACTGACATTTCTCCAATATTTTGAAATTTGCCAGTTTTTCTAAGATCTGTTAAACTGTAGCATTGGCTTGAGCTAGTTCCTTCTAGACTCTTGAGCATCAGCTGTCTGGACGATCTGCAAATGCTGAATTTGAGGAGATCATGCCTCACATCCCCCATTGTTACAGATGGCAGGATTTATATTCCATCCACAGTATCATCTGGAGATGAATATATCCTCCTGCTTCATTCCAAATACAGAACAGAAATATCTACTAAACATTTCTGCCTTTCTGCACCAGTCACCATCTGGCAAGAGCAGGGAAGCAGCAGTGCTGGGTGCCAAGCCTGAGCAGTGCCGTGGGGAGGCTCGTGCCACCCATGCACACGGATGCACTGGGGGCCTTGGGACACCCCACGCCCCGTTGCCCCGGGCTCTCCCCAGGCCTTCGCCCACACTAGGCAGCGTGGTTCCTCACTGCCTGGTTCCCTGCTGCAGCCTGGCCCTGGGCAGGAGCTGGGGCAGACCCCTGGGCCTTGTCCCCTGCCCCCAGGGCAAGCGGCGCCGGGCACCTGTGCAAGTTCCCCATTTAACCCTGGGCTGAAGGGGTGATTTCCATGTAAATCACTGCATGAAGGAGGCTAGAGGGCAGAGAATGGGGAGCAGCCTTGAGGAGGAGACTGAGATAAGGGAACTCTTATTGAAATTCAGAAATCTTTTTTCTTCTTCCCCCCAGCCACTCAACAGCTGAAAGGCAAACTGGGGCTTGCATGAGACCTGTTGGGGGAAAATACTGTGAGAAACACCAAGATAGTGCCTTCAATGTGTTTCTTGGCATGGGAGTCACCTCTTGTGCTTGTCCAAGTCACTCCCTCCCTCTAGTCCCCATCATGGCCTTGGGTAGCACCTCTAAGCTGGGCTGGCTGGTGCTTTCCTGGCTGCCTCTGGTCTCTCTTGGCTGCAGCATCAAGCGTGCAGAGCAGGCAGCCCCACAGCCCTGCGACCCACACTTGCAGGGAGCCCCAGAGCGCCAGGGCTGGTGTGAGGGAGATGCCAGGGAAAGGATTCCCAGTCTTTCCCTTGATCCTGTTTTGTTTTTACATCAGTGTTCTTTATTTACTCCTTGTTGCATATGGCAAAGCCAGGAGGAGAGAAGGAGAAGAGAAAAAAGGCACGAAGTCTGCAGGGGAGAAAAGAGAGGCGTTATTGTGAATGTGTGCTTGTCCCTGACTGGTGGCACAGCTCCTCTGTGGGATGTGGGATTCCCTGCTCCCAGGGCCACCGCACGGCTGTGCTGCAGGTGGCGGAGGCTGCCGCAGGAAAGGCTGTGCTCCAGTGGGAGATCACGTTTGGCAGCAGTCACTGCACAGAGTAGTGGTGCTGGGTTAGCCTGGCTGTGCCCCCTCGGCAGCAACACGGACCCCATTAATAATTAACCAGGTGCAGAGACAGGGATCACCAGTGTAATGGCATCGCAGACATCTGACACTCCTAATGGCCTCCTTGCTCAGCCTCCAGCAGCAGGGCTGGCGGCTGATACTGCCACCACTCCTGAAGGTCATCTCTGTGGCCCCATCCCCTCCTGCAGGCTATGCCCAAGCCCCTGATGCCCAAATGCCTCAGCCCATGCCCTGCCTCTGGGCAGAGGGTTCTGCACAGGGTCACAGCTTCATCCCCGGGGCAGCTCTTGGAGCAAGCCACCTTCTCCACAACTGCCCCAGTGTGGGAGGGCAGGGAAGAGCTAGGGAAAACCAAGCTGGTGTCCATCAACCAACCACATTGCTGAGGCTGCTGGCAAAGACCTGTCCTGCTTTTCATTCAAACTCATTTTGTGGCCTCCAGCATAGGCCAGCAGCCCCTGTGCCAGGGCTGCAAAGTGCTGCAGCAGCACTGACAGCACATACTGGTTTTGCAGCCCCACACCTCAGGGATGCATCTCTGTAGCTCCTCAGGTGCTCCCAAGCTGTTACAATGTGTGGGGTTGGGACTAATGTTGGGCATAGCATGTCACAGTGAGGCAGGAAACAAGCCCATGGGAAGGGAGAGCCCTTGGCAGCACACTCACCCCAGAGCATCACAAAGCAGCAACTCAAGTACCACTGCCAATCTTGAGGCTTCTCTGGGGGGTCTGGCATGCAGCCCCGTCCCCCCACATTGGAGAGGAACCTGTGCAGCAGTGTCATCACTGGCTCTGGCACTTAGAAAAGGGATGGCTGGAGGCACCAAACTTCAGGGGGTCCCTCTGAAGAGACCACCCTGCAGAGATAAGGCACCAAAGTCCCTGGAAGATGAAGGGAAAGGTTCAGGTAGGGGATTAGCAGGGGGGATTAAAGGCTCAGTGGCTCTTGAGATGGATCTGACCATGCTCTAAAGCAGCCCATCGCAGCTCTGTGCAGTGAGGAATTGCTCCTTATCTGATTTAATTACAACTTATAGCAATTCCTTGCTTGCTGTCTGCACTCACCTTTCCCCGAGGTCACAACCAGGGTGCCCCATGTGTCCCCGAGGGCAGCCTGGCCATCACCATTTCTGGGGCCGGCAGATGGGGTAAGGGTGAGGAGGTCAGCAGCAGAGGTGCCACCAAAAATTTGTTTGGAAATGCAGAGAAATGCTGCTCATCCATCAAACTTCAGTCATCAGTGAAGAGATCTAATTTTAAGCACTGTTTGATTTTAAAGAGCTGGGGTCTGCTGCCACCAGCAACTCCCAGGTGAGTGCACAGTGCACGTTTCCCAAAGCCAGCCCTGAGAGCTGGCAGTGCCACCGGGCTGTGCCCCCATGCCTGCACCCCCAGACTCCTCCAGCATCAGTGCCAGCAGCCTGCAAACTGATCCCCACTGTGCCCAGCGATATTTGCTACCTATTTCTTTGACACCTTGTGAATGCTCCCAAACGGTGGTGATGGGTGACATGGAGAGCCCTGAGCCTCCTCTGAACCTCCAAGCATTGGTGGTGCAGGATGGCAGGGCTTTTCACTCAGGAAGATTCTCACATTTCCAAAAACAAGCAGAGAGGGGGCATGGAGGGGACTCTGCCCAATGATGCCCCATCTCCTGACAAACATGTGTAGCCTTGGGAAAAGGACCGCTCCAAAGCTGACTCCACTGGTGGACACGTGCAAGAATGTGGATGGGAAAGCTGCCAAATGGGGCTGGGTGAAGCCAGCGGGTGCTGCCAGGGCTGTCTGCTCTCAGACACACAGATACACAGAAAAAGAGCAAAAAGAAGGCAGGGGGGGAGCGACCCATCTCTGCTCCCGCCAGACCCAGTGGCCATGAGCTCCGCAGTTTAACTATATGTCATTAGAAAATACTTCCTTGATTTTAAACCTTCCAAACCCTCTAGTTTGAGTGTTTTCCTTGTTTTTACACTGTGAATACTGATGAAAGCACTCAGGCTGTGGAACTTCTTTTCAACTAAAACCCTAGCCACAGTTGGACACCCCACCTGGATGGTGCTTGGTCCCTGGCTGAGCCCGGGTGACACCAGTTGCTCTGCTCAGGCTGTGGCTCTGCTGCACCGGCACATGCTGCCACAGTGGTTTCTGTTTTCTTTCCAGCATCCACCCATCTTCTTGTTCCCTTTTTGAGCATCGCTGGTGCTGCTGAGAGGAGCCCACAGGGACATCGAGGCCTTTTATCCAAACGGCAATTGAAAGCCCTGCTTTGTGGGTGAACGTTGGGGTTCTTTTTCTGCTGCATGTGGCATTTTGCTTCATCTGACTGCATTTCACCACCCCACCCCCAGTTTCCTGGCCCGGCTGTGGCCTCCAGGGAACATACTGCCTGGTGCCATGCAGGAACTCTGGGGGACACTGGGTGCAGGGGATGCCGAGTGTGGAGGGGATGCAGGGGCAGGCACTCCCCCTGTGCAGCGTTGCCATATCAACAGGTTCTCCGGCAGAACCCCTCACTGCATATGCAGCATTTTGGGATGCTGTGATTGGAGCCCTCCCAGCTCACACAGGGCCCCTCATGCTGCCATGGCCCCATGTCCCCTCTGGTGCTTTCTCCCCTCCACCTCCCTGGGGCTCTGCCAGGCAAAGTCCCCAGGTGCATTTTTCTTCTGCTGGTGTCGTTGGTTTGCAGCCGGCCACCAGCACGGCGGAACAAATCCCTGCCATGCAACAGCTGTAGCTGGTGCTGAGGGGAATGGATGGGACACCGAGTCCATGGCCACGCAAGGGATGGAGCAGCAGGGACCAGTGGGTGCTCCCAAAAGCCCTGCAGCATCTGATCCCCTGCAGTAGCAGTGCGGCTGCTCCCTCCCCAGCCCACGAAAAGCAGAAGAGGGCTGACAAAAGCTGTCTTTACTGATTTCAGAATGGGAAGGAGTTTTATTTTCTGACACCAGCCAAAGCACCAGGCAGTGATGCTGGGTATCCCACAATGGGGTTCCCTGCAACCTCATTGTGAGCTTCTTCCCAGCATGACTGTGCTCTGGCTGCCAAAATTAGTGAGATTGGCAAAACCATTAAGAAATGCCCCTTGACCGCTGGCAGGGTTATGTGGTGGAGATTTTTCATCTAGCAAAACCAGTCTGAGCAGGAGGCTGAGGCTGCTGGAGCAAGGGGGATCACCACCACCCTCTGCTGAGGCTGTGGGGGCTGGGATGGGGTGACAACGTGGGGTGCTCCAGCATGCTGCCGGGGAGCTGGGTGGGAGCAGAGAGGAAGGAGGCAAACACACGTGTGGAGTGAGTGAAAACGGGGGGCTGCAGGACAGTAAGAGGTGGCCACATCCCTGCAGATCAGGGCAGGAGGGCCCCGCAGTTGACGTGGGAGACGAAGGGAGAGGAATTTGCTCTAGAGGCACTTGCTACTTCAGATAGCTGGGATGCCGGTGCCGGGAGGGTGTTTACATTCCCGCCCTTATCTGTGCACAAGCATCCCTGGGGCCCCTTTCCCGCTGAACAGGTTCTTGGGGTTGGGGGCAGGAGTGGGGAGCTGGGCGCCAGTGCTGGCTCTGCACCCTCCTGGGTGGCCAGGGTCACCTGCAGGGACTGGGACACGGTGATAGCACACGGAATGTGGGATGGGGCAGCCACGGTCCAAAGCCTGATTTTCCCTGTGTCTGCATGGGCAGGCAGGCTGGGCATTCCCCAGAGCATACCTCATCTCTCCTCCAGAGTCACCCACCATGGTCTTGCCCTCTTGGCTTTGCCTTTTTTGCCTGTAAATTCTCCTTTGCTTTTTGCACCTAGGAGACATGGATGCAAAAGGATCCTGTGGAGGAGTTGGGGCTTATGACACCCCCGGATGTGTCCCCCCTTGCTGTCATGCTGCAGGCAGGCACAGCTGTGCCTCGACCCTGAAAGCCTGTGGTTCTGCTCCAGAGGTAGGCACAGGCAGCACCCCAGGCACTGGCAGAGCAGAGGGTGACTCTGTGGATGGGTGAGCACTGCATGGCTGTGTGGCATTGCCAGCCTGCCTGCTCACTAACCTGAGCCTTGACCCACAAATGTACTAGTCCTAGAAGTGTGTCCTGCCTGCAGCCTGGAAGCTGAGAGAAGTCAGCTGCTGATGCCTGTGACTGGGGCATCCCCCAAGTACCAGCAGGGCTGGGCTGGCCTGGTGGCGTGTGCTGGACCCACACAGCAGCTGCCTGAGCTGATAGCTTGGCTCCCCATGGCCCTGGCAGCGCTGCTACGTGTACCTGCACCCTGCAGCTCCACGGGCCCCACAAGCCCCCACCGGAGAAGCAGCTGTGGGCACCAAAGCCGCTTTATCAGAAATGGTGTGACCAGCAGGAGTAAGGAGGTGATTGTGCCCCTGTACTCGGCACTCGTGAGACCGCTCCTGGAGCACCGTGTCCAGTTTTGGGCACCACAGGACGAGAAGGACATTGAGGTGCTGGAGCGGGTGCAGAGAGGGCAATGAAACTGGTGAGGGGTCTGGAGAACACGTTGTATGAGGAGCGCCTGAGGGAACTGGGATTGTTTAGCTTAGGGAAGAGGAGACTGAGAGGAGACCTCATTGCTCTCTACAACTACCTAGAAGGAGGCTGTGGTGAGGCTGGTGTTGGTCTCTTCTCCCAAATAACTCATGACAGGATGGGAGCTAATGGCCTCAAGTTGTGCCAGGGAAGGTTTAGACTGGATATCAGGAAGAAGTTCTTTACTGACAGAGTGGTTAGCCATTGGAACAGGCTGCCCAGGGCGGTGGTGGCGTCACCATCCCTGGAGGTGTTAAAAAAAAGGGTAGATGTGGTGCTTTGAGACATGGTCTAGGGGTTAGGGAGATGTTGGACGAAGGTTGGACTAGATGATCCTCGAGGTCTTTTCCAACCTAAATGATTCCATGATTCTATGATTCTAGGGCTGGGACAGTTCCCCACAGACAGGCTCCAGTGCTGGGCAGCTGCCAGCCAGGCAGTAATCACGCTGCCTCTCTGGTAATTGCCTGTTAGTGGGAGGGAGGGAGCTGTGGTTGCTCTGGCAGGGCTCTTGCCCAGGCTAATGACAGCAAAGTGGCAAACTGGGTCAGGCAGCACTGCCAGACGAAGGAGGGAACTTCCCTGGTGTGTGGAGTTGGAGGCAGCTGTGGGAGAGGCAGAAACTCCTGGAGCCCAGAGAACACAGGCTCACCGGGCCCTAGGAAACACGTGAGCACATCGCTGGCTCCACATGCTCCCTCCTGCACCCGTGCAAGGCTGCCCACCAGCTCCCTCCCCAGCGCTGCCTGCAGCAGCCCCTGGAGCCCCCACCGGGACAGCTCTGCCCAGCAGGCATCGCTTCGCCCGCCAGCGGCCCTGTACCACAGCCATGCGCTGAGGCGCATCGTGAGGTCACATCGCACCACAGGCAGCATGGGAGAGCCCATCTGTGCCCCTAAAGCCTTGGCTGTGGCACCAACTTGCCTGCAAGGGTGGCGGGGTCTTGCTGTGCCTAGAGCGCTCCTGCTGGCACTGCCAGTGCAGGAGCAGGGCTGTCACTCATCCAGTGGGGCAATGCCCTCCACAGGAGCCCCAGGGCAGGGGGACAGAGCCCAGCAGGGCTGGCTCTGCCATGAACCACATCCCCGCTGGGATAACCGTGGCGGCATGGCGAGGGCTGAGCAGCAGAAACGTAGAGGGTGGCCTGCCCAGCTGCCCAGCAGCCCTGCCCCTGCTGCCCACCTCTGCAGCCCCCACCGCTTGCCTTGCCCTCACCATCTGTGAGCTGTGTCCTTCCAGGCTCGTAGCTTATTAGCTAGGAAATGCTGTGGTGGTCTGTCAAGATGCAAGGCTGTGTTTGCCCATGAGCAGCCCCTGAATGATGCTCACCACAGCGTGGCCCTGCAACTCTTCCATGTCCTGCACACGAGGTCCATGCCTGGTGCATCCAACAGTCTGATATACCTCTAACATCAGGTCTCTCAAAGTGCTGCTCCTTCTCCCCATATGCCCCACAAATACCTTGAGTGATGCAGGACTGCGGCGGAGCCTGTGAGCCCCCGTGGTTGCCCTGCACTGGGATGACAACTGCCTGTTGATTCCTCCTCTGCTTTCTTGCTCTTGGTGAGCCTTTGATCCATGGCAATACTTCGCCTCTCGCTCCACGACAACTTAATTTCTATAGTAACCTCCTGTGCTGGATCTTGTCAAAAGGCCTTTTGAAAATCTGAATAAACTATGTTGAGTGGTTTTTCTTCTACCCACTCTTTACTGAAGTATTAGAAGGACTCTAATATAACAAATGAGCCTGGATGCTCCTGTGCAGAAGCCGTGCTGGCTTAAGCTGAGGATGTTGCAATCTTCCAGCCACTCAGGTCTTGATAATTGGCTCCACCAATTTGCCAGACATGGAGGATTTTTCCTCGTGATGGTCCCACGACCCTGGCATGGTGGTCCCTGGGGACATGTTTCAGGAAAGCCCGACCCTGCCCTGGACCAGCAGCAAGGGGGACAGCCACAAACTGCTCCAGCTCGTTACAAAATTTTAATTAATCTATGAAAATTTCCTATCTGCAAATAATTCAGACCTTATGAAACTCCAATAAAACCATTTATCACAGCTGGCAATTTGATGTTGCCAGCAGAGCTCTTGGATGCTCGGGGAGTAATTGATAGCCTAATATAATTTTAAATTAGGGGTTTTGGTATTAATTTCAGCCCTCTGAAAACACCACTTTGTTTGGACTGAACCCCACTTCTCCTGCCACCCCACAAGCAGCGGGCACGTGCCCCAGGGGCTGCTCATAGCATCAGCCCTGCCTGCTCCTGCTGCTCTGCCCGCAGCCCCTCGAGCTTGCCTGTGAGGGGCTGTGTCACCAGGAGCAGGGGTGGCTGGTGACACGGCTGTGTGTCCCTCAGGAGCAGGGGTGGCTCCCAAGCCAGGAGGGCAGAGCCAAGAGCAGCGTGTACCCATGATGGGGCCAAGCATGACCCCCATGCCCCAGCCCACTGCTTTTGCAGTTAGACACTCCATCCCAGTAATCTACACTTACGCATCCCTCATCTTTCAGGCACGTGGGATCCTTCTCCCGCTGCTGAGTAACATCGCTGTGTGTCGCTAAACAGCGATTACACCCTGCTGCGGGGCGGCTGCCTTTGGGGGTGGGAGAAGGAAAATGATCCCTATACTTACATGATCTTAACTCTGTAACATGCTCAAAAGCTTGCAAAAGATACTGACTAATGAATGCGTAATGACAGCCAAAATGTGACAGTCTCACCATCCCTCCAATATGGCTCTCCCCAGTAATCCCAGTGACAATGGGACCAGTGAGGGGCACAGCCCACAACAGTCACGGAGCCCACCAGGAGCCAGCGGGCAGCCTGGTGCTGCACTGGGGCTGCCTGCCCCAGCCAGGGCTGCTACCACGGAGTCCCATGCTGGGAAAGGCTGTGGTGACATGCCAGGGGGCCTGCGGAGGGTTGGGGACAGCAGGAACAGTGAGTTAGGACAGCCTGGTACAGATAGGGAAGCTGGAAAGATGCGAGGCAAGAGCGAGGTTTGATGTAGTTCATTAGTTAATGGGCACGCCGGGCTTTGAGAGTGCATAGCACTAAAGAGGTGCAGAGGATTTCATGTTTTAAATTATTTATCCAGCATTTTTTTTTCTCTCTTTTTCTAACTAGATACCGTGAGGAGCAGCCGTGCGTGGCTGGCCAGGAGCAGCACGGCTGTGTCCAAGCCCGGCAGGGGCCAAGTGTCCCTGCGCAGTGGGAGGGAAACACATGCGGGGCTGGGTTTCTGCTGCTGCTGCCCAGCCCTGGGATTAGTGTGGGGAGCCAGAGCCACAAGGCAGGGGAGCATGTGTGGGGCAGCATGGCTGGCACACGCTCATTCCCAGCCAGGCATCACGGGGGACCATATGGGGCCACACCACTGAAGGGCAGCTCTGGGGCTCTGGAGCTTCGTAAAGGGGTTCCCATGGACAACCCCCATTGCCCCACCTCTGCCCTTGCCTGGGGAGCATGGCAGAGTGCAGCTGCTTAAGCCCTTTCTTTGGGACAATCAAGGGACTGAGCCAAATGCATAATTGAGCTGGGGAGCCATTACCATGTTAAAGATCTGGACATAACCCCATAACAAGATTTGCAATGTGTCCCAGGCAGGCGGCAGCGCACTTTCCCCATTAGGGCCCACATGCCGTTAGCAATCACATTAGTGGGGCTGGGATTTAGCAGCAGGAAATGAAAGTGGTCCCTGCAGACCCCGGCCCATGGCCAATTGAGCCGGACAGCTGAGGTGCTGCTCGTCCCCACACGCTCCCTGCTCACAGCTGGACTGGGCTGTGCTGGGGTCTATTTTTTGTCTGCTCTCCTGCTTGGTGACCTGGTACCTGAGCCTCCTTCGACGCTACCCAAATGCAGTTCGCTCTGCTCCCAGCTGTGCTGAAGCCCCGGTGGAGTCCCAGTCCTCGCGGCTGTGTTGCCCTCATTCACTGTTTTATTCTTGGGACCTATTGGTTAAACAGATTTTAATCTACGCAGTCTGGAGCTACTGATACCATTCCGCGCTAATTTGTTAGCTGGCTGTCAAGTAGATGAAGTAAAATGACAAATATTAAATGAAATGTATTGTGTGAAATGGCCGGCACTGAGGTCCTTGCTTCCCACACAGCATTCTGCTCCCATGCGGGGTGATTTATAGTTCTCACAGGCCTGGGCCCTGGACAATGACTGCTCTTGGAGTGTGCATTGGCATATAGGTCACATGCAGGACTCCCCTTGCCCCATTGATCTAGAGGGACTGGAAGTTGCTCTACTCTGCATAGGAGCTGGGACATCTGCCTGCACCTAGTCCCTGGTCTCTCACCCCTCTATCCCCAGTGGGGAGGATTGCACTGCTGCACCCCAACACCCATGATACCCCCCGCAGCTCTCTGGGTGCCCCCTCTGCTGTGGCCTGGAGAGTGCTGCCAGCCCTCGGGGGATGGCAAAGGATGCTCCGAGCTGAGATGGCTGTGCGAGAGGGGGGGTGGGCATCCGCGCCCCGAGCGCTGTGCCTGTGAGATTATTTATTTGGTGAGTTATGACTTTGTTTTCCCCTGTGTAAATAGCTGGGAAGCACAGCTAATGTTCTGTTCGCAGCTGAGGCAATTACAGCCCACAGCACAGCCCTGCTTCCCCCAGCCCCCTCCTGCAAATCAGCCCTGGCACCCCCCCGTGCCCCGTGTAAAGGGAGAAACTCGCATTAAACCATGACCGTGAGACCCGGGCGGCACTGCCCGCAGCCCCCGGCCACCCCTCTGGGCCCACGGGGCTCAATGTGTTCTTGGGCCTGGCCCTGGGCAGCCCCACGTGGACCAGCTGTGCTGGGGTCACCCTGCCAGCTGTGCCCTGTGTGACCCTGCCAGATGTGCCAGAGGCTGCAGATGTGCAGAGGTGATTTTTCTGCTGTGCCTGGGGGTGCATCTCCAGCTGTGCAGGGCTGGGTCTGCCAGCTGTGCTCATGTGAGGCTCTCCAGCTGGACAAAGGGAGCTCAAGCTGCCCCCAGTAACAGAGAGAAGAGCTCCATGGCCTTGCACAGAGGGGTTACAGCTCCAGACCACTCTACTGCAGACAGGACCAGGGCTGCTGCTCCTGTCCCAAGGGATGCTTGTTGGCACTAACGAGGGTGGGTGCTGGGGCCATGGAGCCTGGGTGGCCATGATGTCTCCAGAGCCCCAGCCCCTCGACAACAGGCAGCCCCGAATCAGCTTCATTAAGAGCCGTTGATCTGTTTCCTGCTTAATATATTTTTTATTTCCAAATGTTTTTTTCCAGGCTCCACAGCGTTTGCAGCTTGTACCAATTAAGGCAGCAGCATAGAATGAGCGCTGCAGCCCATTAATTAAACTTATAGGGGGAGATTAAGTGCCCACTCCATTCTCCCTGGCAGCTCTCTCCAAGCAACAGGCGTGCTGGGGATGGGAGCAAGGCTGAGCACTCACATGTCAGTAGCCTGCCCTCCCTCCCCACCATGTCTCCAGCTGGCCATGCAACCCCTGCCATGCTCAGCACCAGCCCCCCACCCATGGGTGCTCACTTTGGGTGCAGCGCAGGCTGTGGCATCCCCTGCGTGAGGGGAGTGGGACTTGCTGCGCTCCACTGGGAGTGGGGATGTTCTGCTCGGTATCTGCATGTCGGTGCATCCGTTCTGGGGAAGGGCACAGGACACACGAGGGTGCCACCTTGCACCTTGCCCTGCGGGAAAGGCCCACAGGCTGGCAGAGGACCCGCAGCACCTGCTGCATTGTCATGTTCCCAGGTGGCTTCTGCCCTCACTGCAGGACAAGGGGACCTGGGTGAGGGGTTCCCTGGCTCCCCACACTGCCTCCAGTGAGCTGGCCATGGGCACAGCTCTGGCCCGTTCTTGCAGAGCAGCAGTCAGGGACGGGCTGTGGGTTAGCCCAGGTGGAGCTCGGGCTCATGGCAGCCCCTCACATTCCACCATCAGCAGTGGGTGCCCGCACCGAGCTGGTGCCCTCCAGAAGAAATGTACCGATGGGTGACCGTAGCTCCAGGAGCCAGCGCCAACACTGTGGAGCAGCCTGTGCTTGCACTGTCACACACCGTTGCCATGGAAATGATCACACTGTCACATGCTGACATCCTTCCACCCAGGGCACCTGCGTACCTGGCAGTCCTGCTGGCACACGCTTTGGGGCTGGCGATGCTGGCGGGCAGGCGACCTGCAGCCCTGCAGTGGGAGGGGATGCAGCAGGAGTTGCTCAGGCGCAGCGGGGCAGGTCCCTGGGTGCAGGTAACCCACCGTGTTGCTGAGGGGTTTTGCTGAGGAGTCCTCCAGCAGCTAACTTGGACAAATGATGGAAAAATGGAGCCATGCCCAAATGCTGGAGCCTGGCCTGAACCATGTGCTGAAGGCAGAGACACTTTCCCCTGGACCTGGATAGCAAAGAAAAAGCAACGGTGCAAAAAGACCAAGTGGAGAGATGCCGAGGTCAGCAAAACAGCAGAAGGTTCATTTGGGGTCACATCAAAGAGCTGGGAGGGGAGCCGCTGTGTATCCCGCATCAGCCCAGTACAACAGAGGCGCTGCCTCTTTGGGCAGGAGCAGAGCCTAGCAGGTACAGGCAGCAGCGCCGGCAGAGCACCACTGATTTCCCTCCAGTGTTTCACTTATTGCCACAAGACATTTTGATTAAAACCTTGTTTTATGATGAATTAAGAGGGTGCAGTAGATGGATTAAAAACCCACTCATGGACAAATTCCCTAAGCGGCCTTGTTAATGGGGAGGTATCAGGGAAGGGCCGTGCCAAGGAGAGGCCCTGGGGAGCAAGACAATATTTACTGTTTGAAATAACAGGAAGTCTGAGGATGCAAAAACTCTGCTGGTGTGAGGAAGACTTGGGAAATAATAACAAGGAAGAAGAAGTTGGTCTGCCACAGCATCACAGCCTGAGGTGTTGGGATGAACAGAGCAGAAGGAGGCGCAATGCAAGGGGTGACACCAGGGAGGTGTTTAGGTGGAGGTTTAAGGGGGAATGGGGTGTCCTCCTTCCTAAAACACATTTTGACACATATCTGTGGGCAGGGCACATTAACTTCTGAGTTTTCTATTTGTTTGAGTTCTTTGCCTTCCTGTGAGTGGTCGCTCTCAGAGACAGGAGAGGATGATCCTGGGAGAAAATAGCACCCATCCCCACTTTGGGATGCCTAGTCTGGCCATGGGCTGGATGCTGCCCTCCACTCACCCGCCACCACTGTGAGCACACGGCGAAGGCAGGCTGGGCTGGCCTCGCAGGTGTTAACCAGGGGCTTTGGGGACCCCCAGAGGGTGGTGAGCCTGGAGAGCAATGGAGAAAATCTAGCCGGAGGCTGAGCCTCTCCTGCCCAGGGACTATGGGCAGCTGTGGTGGGGGCTGCCGGGGTGAAGCAGGAGAAGGCAGGTTGCTGCCTGCTGGCCCTTGTGGGCTCAACCCCTGGCCCAGCATGGGGCACCCACCGCCGGGGTCCCCAGCAGCAAGGCTGGGCTGGGGGCAGGACCAGACTCCTCTGCCTGCACTGGCACCGGCACAGTGGCACTTGCTGCATGACTCGGTGCTTCCCTGCTTCATTGCTTTTGATTTAGCAGTTGCTGGAGAAACTGAAAGTTGCAGTTTGGGGAGCATCTGCATTTTAATTAGTAATTACCAGCAGTGCTGCTCTGGCCCATCTGTTGCCTGCAGGGTCCCTGCTGCTGCTTGGGGATGCCCGCACAAGGACAGGGTCAGGGCACTGCCCCTGTGTCGTGCCAGGTGTCCCTGGCAGGTGCTAAGGGTGGCCCTGGTGTGGGTGCTGGTGTGATGTCCTGGCTGGGGTGCTGCTCAGTGCTACCTGAGCCCCTGCTTCCAGCAGCTGGGTATGCCCTCGCCCTGCCCACCCTGCCCTCCTCTCTACACCTGAAGGCAAGCAGAGGATTTAGCACTGACGATCATCAGAAGAGGAGGGTGACTTGCTGAGCAGGGCTTTGTGCGAGTGCACAGGGGTCTTGGTGTCCCGGCTGCAGCCCTGAAGGAGAGGAGCCTCACTGTGCCATCTGCAGCCACAGCTGGTTTGGTTTGTGTTGCAGCGGCTCCTTCTCTCCCACCCACTCCAGCAGCTCCCCGTGCTAGTGCATGCTTTCATCCCTGCTCCTCCACCAGATTAATTCCTCATGCAGCTCCGAAAATGCTGCCATGATACCTGGAGTGGGGAGACCTGCATGTCCCCCATGCCTGGGAAGCAGCTTGCTCAGGAGGGAGTCTGAGGGACAGTCCCTGGGCACTGCAATGGCCTTCCCTTGCTCCCTTCTGGGGTGATGGCCACATTCCCATGCCCACCCTCCACCTCTCGACGAATACCCTCCTGCAATTCCCACCATGTCCTGCCCTACAGCTCCTGGACCTACCATGTGAATGCAGGGGCCAAGGGCAGGACCCTCCTGCAAAGCCCCACTCCCGGCTGCTCTCATCCCCTCCCCTGTTCACTGGGCTGGCAGTTCATTTTAACAAGGCTTTTAGGCTTAAGTGCTGCTTGGCGTGACTGGGAGAAATTGATATTTTGAGAATGAGCTTGTGAGGGGCCATGAATAATTCACGCTGGGGTGGTTCCGTTCCCATAAAAAGGCTGCTAAAAAAACCAAACCCAGCGCTAAACAAGGAAACCAAATCCTATCCTGCAAAGCCTCAGCCCTTAGCTCAGCCTCCGCTCCCACAAGGCGGTGGCAGCGAGAGGACCTGGCCCCTGTACCCTTCTGGAGCACCCTGGGGCCATACCTGCTCCTCATGCCGGGACAGCTGGCAGAGCCCCAAGGAAACTTGCTGGGGTTGCTGGTGGCAGTGACACCGAGGCCGTATGAGCTGGAGGTCAGCAGCATGTCACTAGCCCCATTAGGCCTTGTTTGACCTCTTTATTTCATTAGGTCCCTTGTTAAGGGCTACCCTGTAGGGTGGAGGAAAGCAAACACCCATTACCATGGCAATGGGAACAAGTGGGTGAAATATGTAACCCCTGGGGTGGCTCTGGGGACAGAGCAGGGACACATCCAACCCCAGGGCAGGAAGCAAGGGACATGACCTGACTGGGAGTGCAGGGCAAGGGGCTGGGGAACCGAGCTGGACTCAGCCCCTCTAGCACAAATCCTACTGTTCATCTAAGGAGGTCCCCATGGGGACCCTGAGATTTGGAGGGGACTGGCTCCAGGCATGCTGTGAGGATGAGCACCGGGAAGGATGCAGCACTGCTGGGCCAGAGCGCAGCACTGGCAGAGGGATGATGGGTTTGGACTGGCCATGAATAAATTTAGGCTGGAAAGTAGAAGCAGGGTCCTCACTGCCAGAGCCACCAGCCCCAGCATGGCCTCAGGACAGGACTGCCCAGGGCAAGAGCTCAAGCAAGGCTGGAGACAGAGCAGAGGAACAGATAGGTGCCAGCAAGATCACAGCAGCTGGACACAGATCCGTTCCCAGCTCAATGTGTCCTTCCTCCTAGGTGCACCCACCCCATGCTGGTGAGGCTCCTGTGTTCATCTGCCAAGACCTTTGTCTACACTATGGCTGGGGGACCTCTGTGCAACATGGAATCATTCCCCACCTGCCCCAGTGCTGTCCAGGGAGGTTGGGGCCCTCTTCCCTACCCAAAAGGACAGAATGGGATCACCCACTGCTCCCATTCCACACACGGGGATATCGGAAAGCACCTCCGAGGTCCCACTCCCAGCACCAAGTTGGCAGCCCGCACATGCCAGAGCGGCTGTGAGATGACAGCAGTGTCTGCTGCCACCGAGGATCTCTCTCTCTCTCTGGCTGCTCATTACTGGATGCCTTCCAAGTGACAGAGCTGGATGACACCAGTCCGGCTGGTTTCACAGCAAGAGCCCACATCAGCAAAGGGCTCAGTGGCTGCCCCACCATGGCTTCGCCAGGGAACAGGACCACCAGGGCTGGAGGCTGCCAGGTTTGCACAGAAATCCTGGAGCATCCCAGCGAGGAGGGACACAGGGAGGTGAACACGGGACCAGAGCCAAACTCTCACAACCATGACCACTGGCACTGAGACCCACCTGGAACAAGCTTGGGAAGGCAGCTCCCCCTGTACCCCAGCCTTCAGGAGAGGAGAAGCTGAGTAGTCAAGCCATCCCCTGTCCCTGGAAGCTGTACAGGGTCACCCTGACAGTGCTGCTATTCTCATAGGTGCTTGTCCTGTTGCCCATCCATCTGAGACACCCAGGGACCAGGATGCTGATGGCTTGAGGGGGGCGATGGTGCAAGACAGGGGGGCTGGAGCCAGTGTAGGGGCTTGGAATTGCCCAGTGAGGCATGAGAGGGACAGCGTGGGCATCTGGCCCTCTGCAGCTGTGGCTGCAAGTGGAGCTTTACAGCCCCTCCACCAGCCCAGCTGGTCTGGTGGGAGCCAGGCAGGGACTCAACCTCCCCCAGCCTGGACAAGTGGCAGAGAAAGACCCCAGCGTTGAAGGAGTATCCCTCACCCCAGGGACAAGGACCGCCAAAGGCACCGAGGGCCAAGCTGGGAAGGCAGCACCCCATCCCTGGGGAGTGGGATGGGAGCCTCATGCTGGCGCCTCGGCTCGGAGCCACACGCCGATTAGCAAGGAAGAGCCCTGGAGCCCTGCCGCTGCGCGGGGAGAATTAGCGGTAATAAGTCATGATCATCCCCTGATGACGAGCACTTAATGTGTGCCGGTTCTGCTATCAAAGTGCCTCTTAAACCCCAATCGCCCTGTCGATAGCAATGGCAGTGGCTGATGGATCCCCAGCTGCCTGGCCAGGTTGCTCCCGACATGCCATAGGCGAGAGCATTGATTTCCCACAACTGTGAAGAGGCAAATATTTGAAAAGTGATAAATAAGGGGAGCTGCTGGCTTGGCGGCATGCGTCAGCGCCCGGGATTAAGGCAACGAGGTGAGACTGCCCAATTAAATCCCAATGAAAATGGCCGCAAATTCAATTTTTCCCCTCACCCATATCCATCCTGAGGGCCAGGGGGGCTGATAACACGGGGTTCATCGATTGCACTGCCGGGAAGAAATCTCTCTGAATTCAATTAGTTGGGAAAACACAGCGGTTGGCGTGGGAAGCAGGGACGGGGCTGTGTGTGCCTTTGTCATACCCAAGGGGATGGAGCACCGAGCACCCGCTGCAAGTCACCACAGGGCTGCTGGACAGAGTGGTGACAACACCCATGGATGCCCACACTGCCCTGCAGAGGTGGAGCAGAAACACCATGTATTGCTGTTTCTCTTGGTTTGCAACCCTTGGGGGTCACCCTGGGTCTGGCACCCCACCGGCATGTGCAGGACACAGTGGCAGTTGTGCTGGGGAATTGAACATCTCACTCCTTCCCTGGCATTGATGGTGAGTGACAGGGAACAGCTTGCACCAAACTCCCTGTGTCCCCAAGTGGTGCCTGGCCTGTGCTGACCCCGACAGTGCAGGGCTGGCCCCAGTGGGGACAAGGCTGCAGGTGCTCAGCAGGTCCCAATGGGATGGAGAGTTGGGACTCCAGGGCTGGGGTCTGCAGCTGCTCCCCAGCCCCATCTTCCAGGGCTCCAGTGTAGAGGGATGACCCTGCCAGGATGAACAGCCATTATGTCTCATTGCCTTGGAAACCAAGCAGCAGCTCTAAGAAGCCTCTCCCCTCCTCCTCCTTCTCCTCCTAACTGAGCCCCATGGGAAGAGGCTGGAGGATTTGTAGGTTTGGGGCTGAAGGAGAGGCTGGAGGTGCTGCCCAGGCTGCAGGCCTGGGATCTGCCTACCTGTGCCAGCCACTGGGCACCCGCTGCCTGCTGCCTTACTTGGTTCTTCCTCCCCGGGTGTAAGGAGAAGCCCCCCACTAAAGCACATGATGCTCAAATTAGCATCAACAACTGGAGATCTTGCTCTGTCCCAATGTCAGGGGCAGAGAGGAGACGTGTTTTCCAGCGGGTCCCTGACACTGTGGAGAAGAAAGTCATGGTGGTGGACAAGGAAAAGCCTCTCCTGCCCCAGAGCAGGGTCGTCAGCTGTGGAAATGAGGCTGCTGGGGCTGTGGCGAGCAGGTGCTAGGGTCTCCAGGGGAAGGGACAATGTCCTTACAGGCCCTCACCATGTCTCCCCTGGGGTGCCAACCTGGGATCCCCTGCATTGGTGGGGACAGCAGCCCCAAGGCCAGGAGCAGAGGGCTGGGGGTGGCAGGATGGAGGCTGTTGGGACAGAGGAACCCAAGGCAAGAGGGTCTCCCTAGACTGCCAGCACCCCCCTCCTCCGTGGCACAGCCCCTGCACGGGGCTCTGCAGCAGTGTGCTCCCGGGGCCAGGCAGGGACCCCCCTCCTGCTCTCCGGGGGCACGGGAGGGCCGTGGCGAGGGCTGAGGCTGTCGCCCTGGCAGGCGAGGCAGGACGGGGCTGGGAGGCGCTGGGGCAGATGTGGGCAGCTCTGTCCCCGGGGAAGGTGCTCTTGCCAGCTGCGGGCACAGCTGGGCGCAGCTGCTGCGCTTGCCCTGTGCACAGCCCCGCTGCCACCAGGCCGAGCCGGGCTGCGCGCCCGGGCGTGAGGGCTCAGCTCAGTGGTGCGGGCGAGAGAGCATCGTCTTCCCGGGCAGCGGCCCCGCCGGCTCCGGAGCTGGCTCCGGGAGGGCCGTGCCCTGCTGCTGGCCTTTCCTTGGTGCCATCTGCGTGCTGTGGGGTGCAGGAGCACAGCCTGCTGGCTGCCGGCTGCGCAGCCCAGCCCCGCCTGCAGCCTGCCTGCCTGCCGGAGCGTGGTCCTGCGCAGAGCATCCCCATGGCCTCACAGAGGGTATCCTCAACGCCCCACTCAGCGTCCACACAGAACATCCACATAGCTCCATGCAGAGCATGCCCATAACCCCAAAGAGAGCATCTCCGTGGTGCCACAAAGGGCATCCTTCTGGCCCCATTCATGTCATCTCCATAGCCCCTAACTGAGTATGCCCATGGTCCCATGCAACATATCCCCATGCAGGGCATCCCCACAGCCCAGCCTGCCTGCTGCAGGCTCACTCTGCACCGAGGCCTGTCCCTGCCAGAGTGCCTGTACTTCTTGTCCCCTACCCAGCCCCACAATGAGCCCAGAGCACCCCCAGCCAAATCTCCCACAAGACAGAATGGGCACAGGCAGTCCTTCACGGCAAGGGTGATGGCAGGCCCGTGCTGAGATTGCAGTGGGGCCAGTGACATGCAGCTAGGGGTTGCTAACAGTGGTGACACGCCACAGGCAGCATGTGTGGGCACGAGTCCACCATCACCTGGTCCAGGAAGGAGCAGGGTCAGGGCAGGTCTCCACTTCCCGCTGCCATTTGCCTTCTTGCCCTCCAGCCTTACAGCACTGAGTTGCCAGGTAACCCTCCTCCTGCTTCCTCCTTGTCCCTACAGCCAAGGGATGAACAGCTTATAAGGCTGAACTAGGCTGCAGATGGAGGGACACTGTTCTGGGGAGCCCTTCAGCCCCAGCCCTGGTGCAGGGATTCGGGGCTGCGGCACAGTGAGGAGCCTGCTGCCGAGGGGGCCCATGCAGGACCCACGGCAGGGGCAGGCGGTGGCTGAAGCATGTCCCTGCCACCCTGCCCTGTACACATGCTCCCACTGAGCCTGCAGGAGCAGGCAGAGCCCCACCAGATGGGCATCCCCCCTCCACCAGGTCTCCCCTCCTGCTTACGCTGTCCTGGAGCAGCTCCACGCCCTAAAGCTCCTGGGGCCTGGGCTGAGACTTGATATTCTGCCCACTCCCCTACACACATTGGCAATTAGATCATAATTGTAATATTTGCATATTCATAACAGCTGAAATTAATCGCATTTGCATAATGGTAATGAAAGGGACTTCATTAATTACTGCTCTTTTTTTCTGGGGATTTTGCATATAAATGGATTCCATTAGGCAGGTTGAGCTGTGGCGGGTGCAGAGGTGGGACAGGAGCCATGTTGCTGGACTGGGAAGGAGCTGCAAGGACCAGTGGCACCACTATCCACCTGCCCGCCCCAATCTGCTGTTCCCCACAGCTAGGCTCAGCCGTGGTGTGAGGGCTCAGCTGGTGGCTTTCTGCCCATGCCCAGACCCAGTGGCTTCTCCTTGTCCCGCAGACCCCACACCTGCCCCAGGCATCCCACCACAGACATGGGACTGTGGGTGGGAGCAAGGATGGGCACTGGGGCTGCTGCAGCACCGTCTTTGTCTTGCTCAAGCTATCAGCGAGGCTTTGGGGACACAGAGTCCCTTCTGCAGGCACTGCAGGGAGGGCATCCTGCTCCCTGTACGCAGTGAGGGTGACTGCTGCTACCAGCACCCGTGCCGGGGTCCCCCCCATGTATGGGGGGAGCTGGACTGGCTGCTCACAGCAGCAGGGGACCCCCCTCCCTCTCCCAGGGAATGCTAAAGGCAGTGGTCCCCAGGGAGGGCTGCTCAGTGGGGCCAGCTGGTGTGAGCAGATGGCCTCCTGCCAGGTCACCTCTCACCTTCCCGGGGGATGCACCAGCACCAAGCCCCACAGTACAGCCCCAGCCTCCCTGGCGCCTGGCCCAGCACAGCTCCCTGCTGGCAGGGACAAGGACAGAGGGGTGGGCCGGGGGGAGAAGGGCTTTGCTAGCACAGCCATGGCCTCTCATGTGCCAGAGTGATGTCCTGGCCTGGGGAGCTGTGGTGATGACATGCAGCAGGCCCTGGGGTGACTCTGGTCATGGCATGAGCCCACTTGGGTCCCATTATCCCCATCCCATCGTCCTGCCTCTCCTCTGGAGCAGCTCACAGTACCTGGGGACCTCTGCCTGGTGGCTGCCACCATCACCAGAACTGACACCAAACTGCCGCCTGGAAAAGTCCCAGATGTTCCAGTTGTGAGGGGAGGTAAAGGAGGAGGAGAGAGTTGCAAAGAGCCCAGGGAAATGGGAAAGCCAGGAGCAGCGAGTGCGAGTCAGCAGTCAGCAAATGCAGGTGAGAAAATTCTTCACAAAGCTCTTGGTGGCTGGCAGTCACAGGAGGTACTGATTGCAGCAAACAGAGAGAAAACCAACTCCAAGCAACAGCCTGGTCTGGAGATATGAGAAAGATAATGAAGCTGCAGCTTTGGTGTCCCTCTCTCCATATCTTGAGAGTAAACATCTTTCTTTGCTTCCCAGCCCAGCTGCATGCATGGCCAGTTCACATGACCACATGTGCTGCTGCCAACAACAGCTGAAATAATAAATACGTACCAGGTTTGGGGGAAACAGCTCCAAACCAGTTCTGGAAGGTGTCAGGTTTTGGTTTGGTCCTAGCCACACACTGCCACAGGGCTAGCCCTGCTCTCGCTGGGAGGATGCTCTGGCTATGGGGCACCTCTGCTCTGCTCCACCCCGGGGAAAACCTTCTCCAGGAGACAGAGCTCATTGCCTCCTTATTGATGGCTTCTTCCCTCTTTCGGGGCAGAGGAAGAGGCCTGCAGAATAAATCGGTGCAAGAGACAGATTATGGCAGCTAAAGACTCCAAATGAGATGATAATTGCCGTGGTAATGACAGCGAAGACCTGATGCTGTTGATAATGAAACATCTCTGCTGCTCTTGGCTGGTGCCCGGCCAGTGGGTTGGCACGGGTGCACGGCTGGGCTGTCCCCAGGGATACCATGGCCCAGCAGTGCTGCCCTCCCTGTGCCCAGGGCAGGGGCTGTCGGGGCTGGTCCCCAGAGCAGCAGGGATGGGGATGCTGGGGGCCGGGCAAGTGGGTGCAAGGCGGGCAGCGCTGGCGGGGCCGTTTGTCTGGTTCTAC
>JAVSBS010012775.1:0-10600 GCA_033124195.1 Coracias cyanogaster | reverse complement strand
AGACAAAAGGATCAATGTCTAAGTCTTAATTATGCTACCACGTAATAGTGCTGTAGGTGCCTTGTAAAGCACTTAATTGAAATACTTCATCCTGCCCAAAAAATCAGAATTCTACTTTTAAAGGAGCAAGGCATCCCCTGTAGCTCCAATAGTGTGACTTTCCAGCAGCAGCTGCTCTAACTGCAATAGAAACCAGTACTATGGTACTGCTTTCTATGGTAAATTCAACATAAATGTACTAGAGGAACGCTTGCATTTGTTTCCAGATGACAGAACTTGCCCAGTTCCACAGCTAGCCTACATCTAAAGATCACTATGTCCCCAGTGGATGGGTATGCTGAAAGAGGCTAAAGGAAGTATTTTTTTTATATATATATATATATAAAGAAAACTATTGAAAATAGAGGAATGAACTTGTTTAGCTGAAGCACTGGATGTCTTTGATTAATGGTTAATCTTGAAGATAGCAGCAAGGGTCTGAGGTAGCTCATGGAATGGATTGCAGAGACAACAGGAACAAATGGTGACTCTCTGTCTCTGTGCACCAGGGAAAAAAAAAAACAAACAACAAAAAAACCCTCAAAAACCAGGGAAGTTATGAGTGTGGAAGTCAATAGAAAATTAACAGAAGTGAATAGAAACTTGTCTTGAATCTATGAGCAAGGAAATAATCCAGTTATTCTTTAGTGCTTAAGGACAAAGGTACTCTGTATGTTCTGCTTCTCAATTCATGGCAAAATAAAAACAGTCTCATATTTGCATGACTAGCTGTTCTCCTTTCTCCCTGAATTAAGCAATAGTCTGAAGTGCTTAAACGGAAGTTACTCAGGTGTTCATTGTTTGAATTTATGCTGTGTATGGAAAAAGCAAAGTAGGTGGGTAAAAGGGGTTTCGCTTCCTCTATTTTTTTGCCCTATTCCTTTGTCTGAAGCTGCAGACAGGAAGCTCTTACTCAAGCACAGCCTGATTATGTAGCATCTGTGTTCCCAAATGAGCTGGATGGACTGCGCAGCAGCCAAACGCAGCGTGTGGTTCTGCGTCTGGCTGGCTGCAGCTTATGGGGACTTCAGCTAACATGTGCTTCCCTGCCCCATGGTGCAATCACTTGGCCTCCCAGCCTTTCGTTCGTGTCCTCTTTTGGGTTCAGGACTGTGGACATGTCTTTAAGGGTACTTGCTTACAGTTGCTTGAAGCTCTGGATGCAAAACTGTAGGTAACCTTGTGCAGTAGGCAGCTGCATTCCTGACTTGCCTGCATAAAGCAAGGAAGTACAATGATAGGTCCACAGATGTGTAGAGTAGTCCTAAATCTAGCCGTCAATACTTTACTGCTTTATCTATTTCTTATGTCTGTCTGCAGTTGTTGAGGCCCAGAGGTAAAATATATTGAGGCAGTATCTTTTGTTTAATGGCTCTAAGTGCAACAGAAAGGGGACGGAGCTAGTATTTGTTTGATGTTACACAGGTGTAAACTCCAAAACTAATTAAAAATTAACAAATACCAGGCATGATTAGAATGAGAATCATTTGGGAACAGCTTTGCAAGGAGAGCAACAGGGGTTGCCTTTGGCTTCAGACTCTCCTTTTGCAGCTCCAGAGAACAGAGGGATGTCTGCCCTTTTTCTCAGGTGCCAGAGAGCACAAAATAGTCCTACCAGAGCAGTGTATGGAAGGATGGTCTGGATCAAAACGCAGTTTCCAACAGTGGTTGTGCTCTATCTTCCCGTTTTTATAACCAGACACTGGTAATTATGAAAGTGCAGAGCAAAACTGCAAACTCTCTTTACACTGCTTCTGTTAAAAATACTATCTTTTCTGGTAATGTGCTCACTTTAGCTTTGGGGAGATATTTGGAGGTATTACGTGCCTTGGCTACATTTTGGTAGACAAGATGTGTCCATGATCAGCAACCAGCCAGAGGTATTTGCTTATAACAAAGTTTCCAAAGTAACAGAGCAACGTGACATTTAGCACAGTGACATAGGTGGAAGAAGTCACTTTTGGGTAAAATGATCTTACATAAAACCAATTCAATTACTGTTTTTTATTAGTGCAAAATTACTCATCAACTTCAGTGATTTGAGCTTTAATTTGTATGAAGACCAGAACTTGTCCTGTTAGGATACCTGAATTTGTCGTCTTTTCTCCTCAGCATAACAGAAAGTAAAGTGAAATGTCTCCAGTTTTCCAGAGATGAGCCTTTCATGGTCAGTATCAGTACCTTTATTGCCTCACCAAAGTCAGAATATGTTCCACGTTCCACCTTCCACCTGCTTCTCTTGCAGAAGTCTGAAATTACCAAGATTCCTCTTAGGTGAGATGTTCCTAAGAGGTTTCTGTTTTTGAATGCTTGGTCCTCCATCAATCATTGTATCATGGAAATGTTTATTTCTACCCTCCCTTCTCCTTCCAATGTTCTTATCAGGAGATGCAAATAGTGTAACAGTCTCTGAAAAATATTAAGAATTTCAAATAGTCACTGTCATTTAGTTATTCGTTCCTCTTCCTTTTTCAGTAAACTGCAGACATTTAAGGAGTGAAAATCAGAAGAGAACCTCCTCTTTTGACAGATGCTGCCATATGATTGACTTAACACATCCAGCAAATACTAATGGTGGGGACTGTAAATAGCCCTTAGATATGTTTTGCTCTTACATTTACAGCGCTTTGTTGTGGTTGATTTTGAAATACGGAAAGTCTTAGCGGCAAACTGCAGTGGTATATGCACAGCAGTTAGCTCTTTGTGTTTGCTGCATGTACTAGGAGTGTTACTACTGCACTACTTAGAGGGTTAGACAAGTACAGTTGGCAAGCACTTCACCAGAAATGTTTCTGGGTTTGGGTGGAACTGATGTTTGAGATTCCTTTGTTAACAGAAAGGAACAACAACAGAAAAGTTAAAAGTGCACCCTGTGAAAAGACCAAGTTCTGCAGTGCTGTAGGCATTGATAATTCTCTCATTGTCTACTGCAGGAAGGAAGAATACTTAGACATTGATGTAAAACATTTGATTTACTTGTACGTATTTTGGGCAATTCCATCTACCCTCATAAAATCATAGTGAAACAAATTGCTTGAATTACCACTGTTTTGATGTCTTATCCAAAATATTCGCTGTAATTTTAAGGCTTTCACAACATCTTCTTTATCTGTAAGTGTGTTTATCTTAGCAAAAATACATTTTTCCAAAAGTGTTAAGTACCTGTGTAAGTTGTCCTTGTCTCCATGGTGGTGTTTTTTACTGTTGTGATAACTAAGATAATTTCTTACCTGCTATTTCTTGTGGAGTTCTGACCTATTTAGCAATGTCTGACTGGCACATGGTTTGACGTACAATGCTATTTTATACTAAGCATCGAAATTATGAATACACAGCAGCCCACAAGCAATAGCAGCTCCCCCCAGCCCTCTACATGTTAAAAAATCACTGCATTTCTGCAGGGGACAGAAACAGAGACAAGATAATGTATCTGTCTGTTTTCTTTTTCGGTGTTCAGCTTTTCTGGAAGTGGTGATGAAACCATTCACCCGTTCAGACAATGTGCCCTTTTGTTTCCACTGATTCAGATGGCAACAGGGAGAGAGGAAAGCAGGTTGCAACACAGGGCTTGGAGGAGCTGACTGTGTTGTTAGGGTGGGGTTGAATATCAGATGTAGGGTTATACCAGGCTCATTGCAAGCCTAAAGATAAAGTAGAGGTATTTGTTCAACCCTAAATGTCAGTCCGACAGCGTGCCTGCAGGCAGCTTTCCCACCTCTTTACTGATCTCCTGACCTGTCTGAATGATTAGGGAGTGTCTGCTTGTCTGCTTATCCGGGTAGTCTTCTGAGTTTATTAGAAGTCATCCAAACCATCCTTGCCTCATTTCCATCTCAGTCTCCATGTTGATCTAAATATAGCAATATCTGCTTTATTCCCATCACACAGCAAATGCCAGCAGCTCAGACAGGGCATGAGATCCGTCCTTGAAGGGTGGTAGTCAGGCTGGAGAGACAGTCTGCAATCAGGGCTAAGTGAAAGCTAAGACATCTGAGAGCTCACAGGCTGACTGCTGTGTCCTGCACAGATCCTCGCCTGCAAGCAGGCTTACCGTCTTGGTGTATCCTGAGAGACAGAGAGCATCTGCTCGAGTACTGCTGTCTCTTTTCAGCTATGACTTTCCCCTCATTCTCTTTTCCCAATTGCTGCATTCCCCAACGTGAGATGATACTGTATCACTTCCTTCTGTGCTGAGTGTGAAGAGCCTAGAGTCTACTTAAGTGGTGAACAGTATCTGCTTCTCACTGCAGAATACGTAATCCTGATAAAAAGATTTCCTGTCTTCAGGCAATAGAAAAGCATTGCAGAATATGCTCACCATATTGTGTCCGGCTCTTCTTCCATACTAAAATGTTCCCTACTGAGTACTGTCTGCTTTGCAATTTCCACTTTTATTGTCAGTAAACTTACTAAGTGGCTTCTAGTCTTCCTTTTAGCCAAACTCTGTTATTACACAGGCTTTCAGTAATAAGCTTCTGTTTTTTCTCTAAAGAAAACAGCAAAATCATTGGAGAGTTCATCTGATGTTTTTACCTCAGTATGGAAAGAAATGAAAGTAACTTTTGTGTTCTTGATAGTTAACAAAATATTTTGCAAACTTCTGAAAACTGTTGAGTTAAAGTAACTGAAATGAAAGTGGTATATTAAGGAAATTGATATATCTGCCTACACCTTGCACTACTATCTCTTACCATGAGTGAGGATAATTCTGTCCAGAGTCTGCAGATTATAAAATCCAGCTAGTGAGGTAAGGATCTCTCTTTTCTGAGTCATCTGTGGAGATTTCTATCCTCAGTAGCAGCTGAAGAGTGACATTTCTCTTTCCAACCTAAGAAGGGTCAGCTACCTTCTGACAGAAATCAGAAGGTGTAAGGGCTTCCTTCAAGGGTGCTGCATGAGACACAGCACAGTGCTCTGGAATGAAATTACAGTAAGAGTTTATCTGGGAGTAGCTGTGTGTGCACCTTAGTGTGTGAAAGCGAGCGAGAATTGTGTCACCTGCAGAAGCAGATTTGTTGATTTAGTTACTCAGTGGTTCATCAATGTATTTGCATTCTTTTTGGGGGGGGGAACAAACATGTCCTCTAAATTTTGGTGCCTGTCCTCTAAATTTAGCATAGCTTGCACGTTCTCACAAGGTTTATTTTACATTGGTCCTTCTAAGCAGAGAACTGAACCAAAAGCAATCACAGGCAATGCAAGGATTGTCTCTTTTAGCACAATGAGTTGCTGGAAAGAGGATTTGCCCTTTGTATGACTTTGGTTGCAAATACTTTAGCCAACCACTAATGCTGGAGATGACGTGTTTGTTCCATTGCTGAAGCTATCTTTGGCCTCATTTTCTCACATTATCTACCAACTAGAGGCTAATCAATAGGAGCTATTTGCAGTTACTTGTAGCCCAGTGAAAACTGCAGATGATGAAAAAATTGATGGTTTATGTACAACAACGTTGCAGCAATAGAATAAATTTTTAGTGTTGGTGCTGCAACACTATGGTATTAATGTTAGAGTCATTTAGGTTGGAAGGGACCTCTTGAGATCTTCTAGTCCAGGATTCCTGCTCGAGCAGGGGCAGCTAGAGCCAGTTGCTCAGGACCATCTCCAACTGGGTTTTCAGTATCTCCACAACCTCTCTGGGAAACCTCTGTTTCTGTGTTTGACCACCTTCACAGTAAAAAAGTGTATTCTTGTGTTCAGATGGAAATTCACATGCTTTAATATGTATACATTGCCTCTTGTCCTGTCTGTGGGCAATACTGGACATAGTCTGGCTCCCTTATCTTCACTTCAGATATTTGTATACATTGGTAAGATCCCTTCAGTCTGCTCTCCCTCAGGCTGAACAGCTCTCTCAGCCTCATCATGTATGAAAGATGCTCCATTCCTTAGTCATTTTTGTGGCCCTGGGCTGGCCTTGCTCCAGTAAGTCCATATCGTTCTTCTGCTGTGGAGCCTAGAACTCTAACTGGAGCTGGTGAAGGTATACTCACCAGAAGTGAGAACCTAAAACTCTTTGCAGACTTGTGCTATCCTCTGGGAAAAGTTTTTCTACCTAAGTATACTATGTAAATTTACAACTTCAGGAAGGTATAGCACAATCTCAGTTTCTGTGGCACTTCATGTGAGCTCTTAGTACTGAGCAAAAGACTTTGCAAGCCTATACAATAGGAATGTGAAAACAACCTGGCCTGTTCATGATTAATTTAGACTTAAAACTGCTTATTCCTAAGTGGCAACCTTGCAGTGGCCAAATGGTGATGCTAATTTTTAATAAACTGAGAAGGGAAGTCAGATCATGTATGTCAAAACCACTGATGTTATGACCTATAGCTATTTTTCTCCTCTTCCCTATTGGGACACAATCCTGAAAGTGGTCTTTTCTCTGAATTTGAAATCGCTGACTGTATTCCTAGTCACCGGATGGGAGGGTTATTTAGCAAGTCCTGAATCACTCTTTGATTCTGAAGTAGTCAAGGCAGAAGCCCAGAAGCAAAATTTTGTGTTCTTATGAATGATATACATTAGGAAATGTAATTCTCAGCTTATGAGTACTGTATACAATCAGTCTAACTTATGGAAGCTTATGAAATTGCTGTTGTAAGTAGACCTGTCAAAAGAAGTATTTCACCTAATTCTTAGAGATAGGTATCTTTCAAGCAAAGAGAACAAAGACTGCTGAATAAGTAATCCATCTGAATTAGAATTCTATGCCTCAGAGAAATATTGGAAATTTGTATTTAGATAAAGATGTCTCCTAGCAGCACACAGTTTAAATTTAAAAAAATTATTAAATCCCTAACCAAATCAATGGCGACTATCAGTAATTTGGTAAGGCCAAGTGTTTACTTGTAATATGCACATCCTCACTCCAGAAGAGTAATAATTTTAATCTTCCAGAAGCTAAGGACTTGTCAGACTAGCTTATGTAGTCTCAGGTGTTCAGAGTGAGACTTATTCCTTCAGACCCTATTTTCCAATGCTTTCCATCTGGCATTTACTACACTTGTAGCATGGAAGTTTTGCTGCTCTCCCACTCTGGGAGCCCCTGGGGTAGGTAGGGATCTACTCAACAGGCCAAGTATGTTGGACCCCTTGGACAGTCAGAGTAGAGGCTGTATGTGAGCTGATGGAATGTATCTTAAGACAGGTTCCCTAGCAGCAACCAAGCAGTGCAGTATGCTCATCCCAGTCACACTGGCATATCTGCCACAAGACATGGTCCTCCTCATGTGACCTCAACTTATGCACTTAGGGTTTTCATTAGTTGGAGACATTTAATCAAGGCAATTTCTCAGCAGTTAAGCAATGCAGATAAGTGCAGCTGTTGGGCTTTGTACTGGGAAAGGAAGACAGAGTGGTAGTGAAGAAGCTTTAAGAAAAACAATGTTTCTGTAAGGCTTGCTTTCTAAGAATGGATCAAAATGTGACTCTGACCAGCAGACATGGACTGCGTGAGGAGGATGTGAAGCACTGTGACCTTCGGCTACCTCCCTGTAAAAGACAGAGGAACTCCTAAAAGGTAAGATACTTTAAGCTGATTTGAGGTTAGTATTTCTCCTTTGAATATTTGTGTTCTGGGTGAATATTACTTAGCTTATTGAAAGCCACACTGTCACTTTTAATTCCAGTCATTCCTCTGCATTGCCAGTAGGGTACTTGCCAAAGTGAAGTCATGTCTGTGGGGTTGATCAGGTTGACTGGCAGATGTCCTGCCTCAGAAAGGCAGTGGACTGCTTTTACAGGTGTCCCACGGTGGGCAGACATGCCCTGTTACACACGCAAGTCCCCCAAAAAGTGTATATGCTTTTAGAGATAATTCAACCATCAAATGAAATAAAAATGTGGGAGGAGACCTAAATCATCTTCTAATTAATAGAGCAAAAAATTGTGTTATAGAGAGCACGCTATTTCATATCTGCCTTTTGTAAGTCCTGGGGCCATCCTTTGAAAGGATTAATGGTGGTCTGTGTCAAAAGTGGGATATTGTGCTGAGTGAAACTCTAGCTGTGACTTGTACAGCTTGTACAGCTTCAATATGAATAAGGACTGGTTTCAGAAGAACTGAAAGACAGAGTTATATAAATTATTGATAAAGTAGGGCAGGGTTAAAGTAATGTCATTGTGCCACTTCCAAGGAATATTTGTAAATCACGGAAGAAGAGAACATGGCAAATTGTCAGTGAATAAGCATAAGGAATACTGGATAAAACTACACTGTGTAATTTAAATCCAAGGTAAAAAAATCAAATATTTGTTATAGGAGCATGTATTCAGGAAAGCTAAGGCAAAGTACTCTTTGAAATATGACAACTGTGACAAAAGTTAAGATAAAAACAGAAATACATTTTTCCAGCCCACTCCCATTGCAACGACTATCTGCAGTAGAAAAGATATATGCATGGTTTTTTGCAGGGTTGAAGCTTAGCAAATTTTTTCTCTTATTGCTAATGTTAGAATCCTGTTTGTCTGAAATGAATACTTCTAGTGATATATTCATGGAAGTGCATCTTGAACTCAAATGCGTCACAGCTAAGTGCTTTACTGAATCCAGAAGTAAATAAAAAACTTGATACAGTAAACTATAACTAACTTCCTTAAAAATAAACTTCATTTGAAAACTCATGCTTGAGTGAATGTTTGCCATAAACATCCACTCAAATTTCAAAGTTGCTTGGAAAATGAAACAATTATTATAAAGCAATAAAAGAGCTTCACTGTGGCTTAAATTTTCCACGTCCAGTGCGTCTGTACTGATTAACTTGGTGTTCCATGCTTAATTTCAGCTTCTAACATATCTCTCTGCACCGAAGATGTTTCAGCTCTCAGCTCCAAGGAGGTTGAACTCTTCTGCGGGGAGATGCATGTGCACTGGCAAAAGGTGATGCTGAGGGTGGTGGATTTGTGAATGGCACTTCTCTCCTTGTCAAAGGCTGTGAAGCCCCTGTGAAAGCAGGGCTTTTAGGCATGCAGGAAATGCCCTTTGGCTGGTACAATTGATCATGCCACTTTGGATGGTAAGGTGAAATCATTCATTGCATTGGTCTGTGTGCTGCATCTTTGAAAAATAATGCTGTTTTCCGCGTATACTGTTTGGGACTAGTACAAAATATTCTGACTGCCTGCTATCTTTTGAATAGCAACACAATATGTTTTATAAATAACATATAAAATGACTAGGCAATGGAGCAATTAATTGATTTTCTAATGAAGCATGAAATCAAATAGACTTTGAGATAGAGTTGAGAGAAGCTGGTGTCTGATCTAATTAAGATCAATGTCATTTTCTGCTGATTAGAGCCCAGGGGCTGCTGGTGAAGAAGTCATTAGCCTTAGTTTAGTGGTCATAGAACATTTTAACAGGTCTTACTTAGTGATATGTGAGTGACAGTTCAGTCTTAGAGGTTGTCAGTGCAATAGTGACGTGGTTGTTTTGATGTGGCCAGATTTATATCATGGGGAGAAAAATGGGACTGCAAAAAACATCAGTGGATGCTTTGCCTTTTGATCACAGAGTAAGTTACTTGCTGAGCTGGAATGGGGAATCCATTGCTCTTATGCATAAACACATGAGACTACTTTGTAGAAACATCACACATCAGTAAACTCCTGAAGTTCTTCCTTTGGAAATTATTTTAATCCACAGCATGTCCAAAGAAATTTGCTTTCCTCATAATGCTTTTGATGCAAATGGTGACCTAGGAAAGATGAGTTTGAGAGGGTAAGGCTTCTTTACCTGTGAGATATTTTGCATCCATCTGTCTGATGGACCTATGTTTGCACAATCAGGATGTAGCTGAGAAAGATCTTTTAAAATTTTCTTGAATTTATAGAGTAATACATGGAAATCTCAGCTCCAGGAAGCTGCAGTTGTATCATTGAGTAGCAGCCTGGACGAGGAATTGTTATTTACCTTGAAGCATAAACAGAAAATGATAATAGAAGAATTTCTAGGAGAGTAATAATTACACTCACCTGATGCATGCTACTGAAATCTCTCAAACTGAAGGGGACTGCTGTGAGGCCTAAGCAGGATTTGGAATTGCCCCGCACAAGAAAGTCTGGTATTTGCATGCAGAGCTTTGCAGATTATGAAATGCTCATGTTTCACAGTTGTTTTTCCTGGGAATCAAAGCCCTTAAAAATTAAGAATTTACAAATGTAGAAATATTTGCAGTCTCAACAGGATATTTTAGTACTTTGAAGTTCTTAAACTGCACATGACTTGAATTACTGAAATCTCCCAAGGCACTTTGTAACTTCATTTCTTACCCAGATTTTCCCATTTTGAGTGCCTTGGAGGAGTGAGCAAGAGGAAAAGTGTCCTTTTAAAAAACCCCAACTTTTATAGATACACTTCCCTTATCAAAATAATATTCTGGTGAATCACCTACTCTTGTGTGATTCCCCCATATAAAGCAGTTCATAGAATCATAGAATGTTAGGGGCTGGAAGGGACCTCCAGAGATCAAGTCCAATCCTCCTGCCAAGCAGGACCATAGAATCTAGGGCAGGTTACACAGGAACGCATCCAGACAGGTCTTGAAAGTCTCCAGAGAAG
>JAVSBS010012774.1:52155-63472 GCA_033124195.1 Coracias cyanogaster | reverse complement strand
TGGTGCAGCTGATAGGCCAGAGGGCTGGGATGCCATCCAGAGGGACCTGGATAGGCTGGAGAGGTGGGCCCAGGTGAACCTCATGAGGTTCATCAAGGCCAAGTGCAGGGTCCTGCACCTGAGCCGGGGCAACCAGCATTATCAATATAGGCTGGGAGGAGGACATGCTAAAGAGCAGTCCTGTGGAAAAAGACTAGGGAGTACTAGTAGATGAAAAGCTGAACATGAGCCACCAATGAGCAATGGCAGCCCAGAAGGCCAATCGCATCCTGGGCTGCATCAAAAGAAGTGTGGCCAGCAGATTGAGAGAGGTGATTCTGCCCCTCTGTGCTGGTAAGACCTCACCTGGAGCACTGCATCCAGCTCTGGAGCCCCCAACACAAGAAGGATGTGGACCTGTTGGAGCACGTCCAGAGGAGAGCCACGAAAATTATTACATAGGGCTGGAGCACCTCTCCTATGAAGACAGGCTGTTCAGCTTGGAGAAGAGAAGGCTCGGAGGGACCTTATAGTGACCTTCCAATACCTGAAAGGGGCCTATAAGAAGGCAAAGGAAGATCTGTTCTCAAGGGTTTGCAGCGACAGGACAAGGGGTTTTAAGCTAGAAAAGGGTAGATTTAGGTTGGACATTAGGAAGACGTTCTTTAATATGAGAGTGGTTGATCACTGGAACAGGTTGCCCAGAGAGGTGGTGGAGGCCCCATCCCCAGAGTCATTCCAGGTCAGGCTTGATGGGGCTCTGAGCAACCTGACCTAGTTAAAGAGATGTCCCTGCTTATTGTAGGGGTGGGTGTTAGACTAGATGGCCTTTAGAGGTCCCTTCCAACCCAATACATTCTATGATTCTATGAGTAAAATCCACCTATGTCCAATTTTCATGAATGAAGTTTGTTATGAGGCTTCAAGGGCCCAGAAACAAACCTATTATGCATTATAAGTAGTTGTTCATCCATCCATCTTTCACCTGGAAATAGCCTTTGTTTCAGTTCACAACACTAAGTTCTTCAACATCACACTGTATCCCTTGTCTGTTTTAAAGCTTTCCAACATATCTCAGTACTAATGGCTTAAGTAATTCAGAACAACTGCAGGTAACAAAAGACAGATCACCCTTCTTCTTAGACTTACATGTCTTAAAAACCCAGCTGAACAGTCATTTGGACCACAGAAACTCCAACAGCTATGTTTAGTGTTTAATACAACACCACTTTAACAAACACTACTTCCAAGAATTCAAGAGGTTCATTTTTTTTAAAACTGAAACTGATACATTTTGCTCGATTATTCTCACACTGTATTTGTTTACTTTCTACTCAAGTTAGTACATACAAATTTTGTACCCAAACAGTAACATATAAACTGCAACAATTAAGCAACATTATCTTTAATAATAATGACGGCAGTTGTATTTTTTGTATATAGGTTGAAAATCTAATGTGTAGCCTTTTGCATTATTTGAATCAGTTGAGAAAGACCAATTTTTTTTTTTTTTTATTTAAAACAAACTCATTTTACATTTTCCAGAAGATGTAATACAATCTGCATTGATCCTTGGTATCATTAAATGCCTCATGACTCGACTACAAATTCATGTTACCCTTAAGAAGAAACAGCTCTAAGAAGTGACAGTTCCAGGGCTACTGCTGGTGTGTTTTCCTATCCTGACCCTGTGATTATAATGACTTACAATGCAGCTCTTCATCTGGGAGATAATGTCCCCAGCCATCTTTCAATAGGCATCGTTAAGCACAGCTGTATTTTTTTATTCACCAAGTACTTCAGAGATACAAATAACCAAAAAACAATTCATGCCTTCATCAGGTAGTGTACAAGTTCACTGTACTAGCAGAAACATATGATCATATATATGAAGATGAGTAAAGAAAAGGAGAGAAAGCTGGAAATCAGTGCATTAGTTTTCCAATTTCTGCATGGTCACTTCCTAGGTTTTGAATAATGCCCTTTCATAACTACAGACATGTAAAAGAGCTCTCTTCTCACTATGCCTCAGCTCTCACATCTTATAAAGCTGCAATAGAGACTTTGACTGAGGAACTCAGCTCTTAACCAGCACTCAATCACTGTGGACACTTAAAAGGTACCAAGTCTCAATTCACAAATCAAATGCATTTACCTTTGTACAGTACGTAAAAGGGCTCCTAAATCTCTGTAAGATGTAAACTTCATGTGGAAGAGATTTCAATATGACATTTAAATTATATCCTCTGCCTGCCCACAATATGTGTAGCTCTTCACCTTCCCTCCTTACAATTGAGGTTTCACTTTTGAGCTTAGCAGTTTGGTTTGATACAGCACCTTGCTAACATTCGTGATTAATGATAAGTTGTATCTCCACAGGGTGGTATCCCTGATGAGGGATTCTCTGGGAAGGTTTCCTTGAAGGGGTACCCGACAGTGATAAACGAGGGCAACATCCATGGGAACGTTCACGCTGTTCCCATAAGCGTGCAGGACAGAATGAACTGAAGTCTGAATCACATGTCGTGGATCAACTATCATCTTCCTGGGATTGTAAACCTCTTTTCTGTCAGGTTCTCTGTGAATATGCTGTAGTATGTTAACACCCGGCACATTGTTCCAGGATGAAATGTTGAAAACATGAGTAGATATGGTTTCTGGGAAGATATGGTTCTCAAAGAGGAAAACTCCAGTCCCTGGGTTTTGCTCCTGAAGACTGCTCATCATTGTTTTCCAGTCAGGATGCTTAAGGGGAAGAATTATTTCATCAGCATCATTAAGAACCACAAACTTGCTCCTCCACATGTTACGGTATATACAGTCATTTAGAGCTGTAATTTGTCCATAGTAGCCAATGTGTGTTCCATCTTGCATGAAGTGCCATTCAGAAGAAACCTTGAGGTATGAGTTTATTGGCCAGGGAATTATCTCTACAGTGCCTTCTTCCATATAAAACTTCAAGACTTTCTCCATCAGGTGGCTGCAGTTGTTCTTATAGATCACCACTTTCTGTACCCCAAGAATCTTGTACATTTCCATGCTCTGTATAAACTGCAAGACGTTGTTGTAATTTCCAAACATGGCAGAGATGCATACAGTGAAGTCAACAGAAAAAGTCTCAGCCTTGCGGTTTTTAATTTCAAACCTTGGCAGCTGGTCAATATTTCCATGTGGGGACTGATGAATTGATACGTATGTTGGATCGCAGTTTTCAGGTTCCAAACAAACTATATCTGCTGCGCCGTAAGGGAATCCAAATCTGTCTGAGTGAACATCAATTTTTGCCTTTGATACGTATATCTTTCCATCGGGCTGACAGCAGAACCAGCAGTATAATTGTTTTACATCTTCATGGTGTACAATCCCAATCACACGAGTGACTTTGCTTTCTCTGTCATCAAAGTATGGGGATATAATAAAAGTTCTGTTGTCTTTCAGTGGTGTTATTACATTTTGAGTAAGTTTTCCCTGACAAAGCCGACCTGCTGGACTGGCAGTTGTTGCCTGGGGAAAGATTTTTCTAGTTACATTATTCTGCAGCTGAGGATCTTTCCAGGAGCAGATTAAAATGCTTGCAAAAATAAGAATACATGCAACAACAGCACAAATATGTTTCTTTCCACAGTGTAGCATTGCTGCATTTCAGAGTTTGGAACTTAAGAGACCTTTATGCTCAGTCTTCTATTCACTTTCTCTAAAACAAAACAAACACATAACAAAGCACACTTTCAGTGATTTGCCAAAAAGAAGTAATGTTTTGTATTGAACTGTATTCTCTTAAACACAGTTTCTCTTTTGATACTTCAAACCTTAAAATGAAGATGTGATTTTTTTACAGTTTTGGAAAAAATGAGGGCATTCTCTTACACCTCCTCATTCAAACTTTATTGTCTTTCACCCTTCAGTTTCGCCCAGTAGAACAATTTCAGCTGCTTTGGTATACAGTAATGGTAATATAATGTAATTTGAATCACTTTGAGTCCTGAAAGAAATTTTATGCTGGTGAAAACCCACATTGTTTATCTTCTGGTATTCTAAGAAGCTTGTAAAACTAGACTTATTCTTTCCATCTCTTCTTCCTGAAAAAAGTGCTGTGAACACAAATGCAAACTGCACTCTTTTGTATTGGGTAGGAGTAATCCTGTCCCAGTCTCTTAGTGTCGTGATGCCCAAATCACAAAGAAAATGCTTTCAGAGCCTAGTGTGTTTTCAGAACCTTGTAGGATCCTATGGTACTCAACATTATCTAGGGAAAGAAGTTTGAAAAGAATGACCTTTTTACTTTTAGATGGGTGTTATTACCTTAAATGTAGATTGCTTTTGCCACTGAAGATGCCAGGTCTCAGATTGCCATTCTAAGTCAGCAGTTCATTTCAGTAGAACTTTGTGTGAATATTGTGACCCTTCATCGGGACATTGCTCTACTGAACTTTTTAACCTTGCCATGGAAGCTTCCGGCTCTGCAAGATGTTACCAAATCAGACTACAAATTGAAATTTTTCAGTATACAATCATGGCTTGATACTTCCATATTTCACAGATGGAAGGCAAATTAAAACCAATCCATACCTTATTCTATGAGTAGCCATGATACAATGTGACACATCACAACACCACATCTGAACAATTAACTACTGTCTCTACCATTTCTAGGTTCCCGTCCTCTTTTATATACACTCAATCTCAGCTCAATAACAACCGCTTCCTAATTATGTACAAAACTGCCACTTTACTTGTAGCTCTATTCTGACTTTAGAATAGTGGGTGTGAAGAACACGATGAAAGCACTGCTGCCTGGTGTAATTTGCAAAGCCAAGGTGTTGCTCAACAGTTCTTTTTAATTTTTTTTTCCCTAAAAAAAAAGGTAAGAAGTTTTTTCAAATGATGTATAGTGACCCTTTCTCTAAAGTTAAAATCTTGTGTTGCCTTCTGCAGATTGTCATATAAACTATGTTTTCCCCTTCTTTGTAAATGTCCACCAATTTTAAGATTACACTGCGTGTGCAGAATAGTTTTTCTAATATGCTGACAAAAGTTTAAATTTACTCAGTTCTGCAGATTTTTCCTTATCTGCTTTAAATACTTCTAATATTGCCTCCTCATTTAACCAATAAAATTCATATATGCATTGTGTCACTAGCTCACTAGTAGCTAAGCAGGACCTTGCAAGTAATATTTTCATTGAAAAGATGACAACATATAAAAAAGTATGGCTGCATGATCAGGTATCAGCTTGCACAAAAGTTCTTCAAATACTTGGTATTATTCCTATGTTTGGACTAAATAATTTACAATTACTAACATGCTAATTTAATAGATTAGAAAAGTAAGAGAAAGAGTATTTTAGAGTGAAGTGGATTTTTTGTATGTATTGGGAAGCAGGATTGAAAAATGCTTACAGAAAACTTCAGGAGAAAAAAAAAACACAAAAGAAAAGCCAACAACAACATGAAAAAAATAGTTTAAATTCTAGTTCTTGGGTTTTATACACGACTGCTTTTATTTTCCCATTTTTCCCTCTCTCTGTCTCTCCCTGTCTCTCTCTCTCCCCCTCCCTCCCCACTTTGGAGGTGGGATTTAGCTGTCAGCATTCGCTCAGAAGAAACAGAATTCTTCACAGAGATAGGAGCAGGTCTGAAGATTGAGAGGCATGTAACAAGGACAGAGGACAGGTGCCTCAATGAAGCTGTAAAAGTAGAGTAGTTTATGGATCCAATCTTCCCATCCAAAAGACCAACTAACTGACTAATGCAGAGAAAAATCAGAGAATCCTGATATAAGCTTTTCTGGGGAGGACAATTTGCTGCATAAGAGATGGGACAAATTTACTAAAGGATAGGATGAAACAAAGTACTAATAAAGTTCCTTATCATTAATGTCTGTCACACTTACTTATAGAAATACAGGGTCCAGGATTTGTTTGTTTGTTTTTAATAGAGATGCTAAATCATTACACTGTTCTGGTGAAATATGGTTTCAACTGTCAGTTTTACACCAGGCAGCAATATGCCTTACAAATTTCCTGTTAAATTAGGCTTGGGAAAATTACATGAAAATTGCATTTTTAAGATTTAAGAAATATTAGAAAACTAGTAGTCTTTTCCTGCAATAAAGACCTAATGTTAGAATCTACTCTTGGCAAGTACTGTCATGTACCCTCTTTTCCTTCTGGAACACCACTACTTCCTAGCCAATGTAAAAAGAGAGCAATTCCTGTATATTCCTCTGCACAGAAGTCTCCATCTTAGTTTTACATGCAAGTTACACAGAGGAGGAATTTCACACAAATGTCCCCTTGCAGCTCAGGTCTTCTAGGTGAAACAATCTGTTGTCCATCTTCAACAACATGCAAACAAACTTTTGATATAGTTTCTCTTCACAAGTTTTGTATGCATACATTACCCAATTTGGGCAATGCAAATTCATCCTTATAGCTTATTTTTAGACTAACAACAAGTAGTTTTGGCATGCCAAAAGCATTATTAACTACTTGATCTAGAAAAAAGTAAACTTGCATTCTTATTAGAAACCAGAGGCCTCCCAGGTGATGAATGGTGACTGTGAGTAAAACTTTACAGACAGGGACAATAAAGAAACAAGTAAGTCCCTTTTACATAAGGAAGTCTATAAACATAGATATCTATATGGGCTGTTTAAATAACCTGCTGCTTTCGCCTCAAAGAGTTGTTTAGTTTCTGGAAACCTCAAGTGGTTGCTAACCTTCATCCCATTTCTATCTTTCACTTTGACCTGCTCAAAGGGAGATCAGTTGATACATGAATTTTCCAAACAGGATGGCATTAGTTCCTAAATATGGAATATGATTCTGGGTTCAGGCTTGTGCCACCTCTTTTGTAATCCAGAGGCTGCAACCATTATCTAATGTCCACTGAAACAGGTAACTGAAAATGCTGTTTCTCTTCTTCTAGCTGGGGTCATTAAAAAAAAAGTGCAGCATCTCAGCTATTGTTCGAGCAATAATTTCTGACTAGAAATAGCCACTGTCATTCTGATAAAGAACTATACACTAGGAGTTATTAAGAGATACTTATTGTACTGCTTTGTACCATCCTTTGTTCAAATCAATGTATGTTGGCAAAGCCTCACTTCGTATAAGATGACATTCCAATGTTGAGCAAACGACCACTGTTTCACCACGTCTGATATCACTGTGGTCTCTGTTACTGAAGAAAATATTTAGTGTGCTCTGAAACTGAAAAATACCAATCCGCCTTAAAAGAGGAGTTTTAAAATATGCAACTTTAAAATAGCAACTGTGTACCTTCTCTGCCTGTTTAGGTTAATACCACTTGTAGTAGAGAGAAGAAACCGGAAGATGACATTTTACACCAAGGTATAACAACAAAGTTCAATAAATTTATTCACAAAAAGCAATAAGAGCCTTGCTTTTACTAACTGTTTCAGTAAAGCTTTATAAAACACTGTCACCCATTTTGCCTGGAATAGTAGACAACACCTCAGCATTTTTGTTTTTACGTAAAAAGAAAATAATGGACTCCATGTTTGTTATGTGCAGTCTTGGTATTTCACCAGAACGCGCAAAATCATACCTTCCTGAACATAAGAGGAATCAAATTATGGTGTATTTACTCACGGTTTCAAGCCTCTTTGTCTAGCACGTCATCCTGTCCAGCACTCCAATTCTGCCTTACGCTCCCACTGAAACGAGAGACCTTGCTTGTTCCCCAACATCTGCTTCCTCTACAATTATACTAGTACTTTTGACGGTCTGTGGGAAATCCCGTGACTTGGTTAGCTTCCTGTATAGCAGATTAGTTTGCTTTCTGTTCTGTCATATTCTCAGATAAACAACTATGACTTAATTGACGTACATTCTTCAACTGATGTTTATACCATCTCAGCCTCTCAATAATCATATTTATGAACTGAGTAGAATGACAGATTATTATCTTCCTCTATTTATGGTGTCTGTGTGTATGTTCTTGGAGATTCATCTAGATCAGAATTTCAATACTTCCCATTAGATCAGTTGTAACTTAATGTGTTTCAACAATCTAATCTTAAAGAGGCCTCTGTGTTTTACAGAGGAGTTTTCGGGTAAGCGTAATCCTCTGTTAATATTATCTCTTTCACTTTATAATGACAAAATATCAACAGAGCAATTGTGTGCACAGTTGTGAGACCAGAAAATAAAACTTAGCATTTAATCACATCAACCTGCGATCTACCACAGGAGGTGTCTGAAACAGTAGGTGGATAGTGACTCAAGTTACAACTTGATTGGCCCGTAGAGCTGTATTAATAGCTATCACAAAAACTAACTTCAATGGGAGCAGTAGACTGCATTGGGAGACATGCAAAAGAATTATAACAATTTGGTTTGGGGGGGCAAACTGGATTTACCTGCTTTATTAGCTAGTTAGAGATTAAAACTCTCTTTTAATAGGAGTGTGATGCTTTCAATTTTTTAAATAACTAACTTTTATTTCTGTGGAAAGACACACATCTTTAGCTGTCTTAGAGGGAAAAAGGGAAACTGCAGAGGTGGTTTGGTTGGAGCTTAAGTATTTTGAAGGGAAAATTCAAATTGTAACTACTCAGCAATGGTAATTCATGACTAAGGAATGCTCTGCCATGGAGGGCAAGAAGTCCTAACTGCCAGATGGGTGAAGCTGTCTGGGAGCAGGAACACCAGAAACAGAATGACTCCATGTAAGGGAGAAACTCTCCATTGCTGCTAAGTTAAGAAATGTCACAGTAACTGTCATGTGTAAGAGTGTTTAGGAGCCACCTATGGCCAGCGGAGCTGGCACTGGGGGATGGACTCAGTGCTAGGCTGAGGAGCCCATACCAACACTCACAGGATTGGTGCTTGTGTAAGTTTATACAGGGTATTGGCTTGTGTCATCTCTTTGCAGCCTTCTTGTTTCTACAAGACTGTTTATGGCAGTGGGATGCTGTTGAAGACATTATTCATTAAGTCTCACAAACGTGCTTGATTGACTTCAAGAGGAATAATAAATATTCCCCAACAATTTTTACTGTGGTTTGCTTGTTTCTCTACCATCATGTCAGCACATTTGTGGGAAAATAAAAACACATAAATAAGTAAAAATAAATCAAGAGAAGAAATAGCAGTTTTCACCTACCTCAGAAGTTCTTCAGCATTGTCTTGCAGTAAACAACCAGAAAGAACTGTACCCCACTGTTCCTGTGTGAAGTGAGGCTGCTTCTGTTATGTGCTTGTGCCTTTTAGGTTACAAGGCTCCATGCAACTGTAATGTTAACAAGTCTTCATACACATTTTTTTTTTCTTCATGATAACAACTAAGCTAGCCTCAGTAGTCCATCAGTAACTTTGATATCTCCATTTCCCTTTACCACACATTGACTTAGCTTGGTTTAATATTAGAAATTTTGGTCCTCTTTAACAGCACACTTTTTCAGCTGAACCACTAGGCCAACATTTTCAGAGACATTTGTTGTTAAAGTTCCTTGGAGTCTAAAAAATATTATTATTTATGAAGTCCTTACTGGTGTTATTTCCAAAAGGAGTCTGAATTTATGCTTGCCTTTCACCTCAAAAGAAGTGAGCCTTGGGCAAGGGAGGAGAGGAAGTAACAAGCACATAAGCTTTTCTGGCTTCCTTATTTCTTCTCATTAACACGCCTTGTATTGATGTGAAGTGTAACACAGAAAAGCAAATACCAGCTGACTCTTCTCAGAAAGCACTTTTAAAGCTCTGACCTGGATCACACCTTTCATTATAAAAGGTTTTCAAATTTGAATAAAGTTGCCAGTAACTCATTTAGTTTATTTGAATGTTGTTCTTGTAACTGTAGGTATTGTTATGAAAGTGGCATGCCATGACTTGCCTATTTAGTGCTTCTGAGAGAGAAGCCTGTTCAGTAGCTGCAGTCCATACTGCTCAGGGGGGCTGGGGCTGTCATTCTGGTCCTGGAAATTGTTCAGGTGCTAAACACACATACTGGAATAGAACAATTTTAAGTGGTTACCCTGTGCAAACCTGTGCATGTGAGTTGACAGAACCAAATTGCTAATTTCTGGAAAAAGTGGTGGACATAAAGTATATTGTTAGCAATGCAGTAAAATCTTCCCTATGTTCAGCGTGCTGTTATTGCTCAGCAGCATGAGCAATAAATGTCACTGAGAAATGATCACATCTGTCAATTTCTCATTTACAGAAAACAAAGTTTTCAAACCCACACCAATATATATATTTTTTTTTTTTTTTTTTCCCCAGTTATCACTAAATGTATAGATTATAAAAGCTTTAGGTAAGGTTTTTTTTTTTAAAAGGTTTAGAGTGAATAATACTACAGCTACAAAATATTAACGATAAACGTCAGTAGACTAATCTCAAGAGGGACCCTGCCCTAAAAGGACTACAGTCATCTTGGTTTTTTTTTTCCTGAGTACATCAGGCTGTTAAGCACTTGAGCAGTAAGAGCTGCAGTGTACACAGTTACTTTTAGAGCTTTCAGGCAAAGACTGTAGCCATGTGACTGGATATCTTAAAATTTCAACAATTCTCTAGTGTGAGAACTATAAAAGGCTGCACTCAGACAATTTTAACTAGATGTCTGCAGCTTTTCTGTGGACAAGAAAGATTCATATGAAACATTTTTTTTGTCAGTTAAATTCATCTGCCTAATAATTAAATGTTAGTAATTTCCCTACACTAACAATTTGCATTTCCATAATTCAAAGGGAAATGGAATATTTGGCACTGTCTTCTCCACTCTGTTGTGTTTTATGCCATCTTGCACTTTTTGTTTTATCTAATTGTACTGAAAGTTCCTTAGGTAATAATGACAATGAAATTTGTAACACTAGTGGCACATTCTTCTTTGGTGGCTGCAACCAATACATGTGAACTAAAGAGGAAACCTTGGCAGAAACAAAAGTGAAATTAGTTTATAATTGTATCATGCAAAATTATCACGATGAATAAAGTAACTCTGCTGGGCAGCAGCTTCATTCTTATATTTTTCTGTGGTATTCTTTTGCCTTTTATTTAAATGAAAAGGTGTGATTTTTCTTGCTAAACCACTTGTTTCAGATAGTTAAGCAATGTTATAAACATTCTGTCACTGTTTTCCTGCACATAACAGCTCACTCTTTCCTCGTCCTGTCTCACCATGACATGCACAAGTTGCTGCCTGCAAGAGCTGATGACTGCCAAGCCGAGGCCTGCAACAAGAGGTGCAGGAGTTTATGCTTCAGCTTCAGAAATTAAGTTGCAGGGGGCAGCGCAGACCCCCGCTAACCACACATGACTGCCTGATTTCCTCATCTGAGTTTTTCAAAGGTGGGGGGGGGGGGGGGGGGGGCC
>JAVSBS010012774.1:0-52055 GCA_033124195.1 Coracias cyanogaster | reverse complement strand
AATTAATCTTCCCAATTAGCAAAACAACCATGTAAAGGAGTTACCAAGGCCTTGTGAAACCTGACCTGGTGGTGAGGAGCAGCCAAGAGGTAGCAAAGTGTCTGCTCTGCTTTTAACAAGGACTTGTGAAAAGCTAACAACCGGGCCTTGGAAGAAGAGCCCAAAAAGACTGATAAAAAGGAAAGCTCCTCCCTAATAGGCACTGAAAACTGGGGAGTTGCCAAAGGAGGCATGAAGTCAGCGAAAATATGCAGTAAGTGGGGGAAAAGTAAATGTGGCAGGGGGAGATCGAGACCACTGACCTGCGGACCACCTCCCCAAATCACACCCCAGCCCTAAAAGAACAAGGGACAGATCACACATACTAATTTACATAGCAAGCGAGGATGTATTAACCAATCATATAGGTGAATAACAATGCATATAGATTAGAAAACAGAGTAATTTAAAACTTTGTGTGCAAATAACTGGTGATACAGGATGAAGGTGTGCACATTAGGAGAAGAGATTCCCCCATGCACCCAGTGCTGCAATAAAGAATGCCTGCCTTCTAAAGTTTCTAACCAAGTTTCAGAAGGTTTATTTTGCAACTGGATTTTACAGCATCAGCCACACATCTGTTCTTGCAAAATCCTCCTATGCCACTATGCAGTTTTAGGAACATTTAGTGATGCTGGGGGTGAAACGTACATTTCTGCCGCCCAGCTCCTCATTTTCTTTTCCTTCAGAAAAAGCATAAACTGGGCCTAGAGTTCAGAGCAGCTGTGGATGCCTCCATTTCTCAGCATAGAGATAATCACATAGAATGCATTAGATAGCAGCCAGGGCTGGTGGCTCTGGAAGTGACAAGCAGCTGGGACCCGAGGGGGACAAAACTGGCAAAGCTGGGGCCTCAGCAGCAAGGGCCCAGTCCTTCGGTACCTGAGGTGAGCAGGGCTGGCCATGCGCAGGACCACAGCCAGTTTCAACCTGAAATCCAGACCACCCAGCAAGTCCATGGAATGTTACAGGTCTGAGGCCAAGCTAGGAAGACAACTCACTGTTCAGGTCCAGTGGCTGTTCATGGGGCCAAGGCAGGACCAAAGCCAAGCCAGTCTGCTCATCAGGTGCTAGATCCACAGAGCATAGACACAAGCCTCTCATGGCATAGCTCAGGGAGGGGCTGAGCTGAGCTTAAATGGGCTCCAGGGCAGGGCTGTGGGGGTCCCAGGTGTGGCTGGTCAAGGCTGTTAGGGCCATCAAGGCCCTGACAAAATGCTTTAAAAAAGGTACTTGCATTTGAACTGAGGTACAAGAACTCAACATATATGCTAATTATATAGGGCAGTACTAAAAAAAACCACAAAAAACCCCAAAACCAAACCACCACCAACAAAAAAACCCCAAACCCAAACCACCGTGACAAACAAAAAAAAAAATATTAGAAAAAGAGGCTTTTACCTTTAAGAATTCACATTTACTTTCATAAAACTGTACCACAACACCAGAGCTGCATCAATTTGCCCTGGGTACTATGGATTTTCCAAAGGGCTTGTGCAAATGCCTAGAGTCCTCTTCTCCTTTTCTAAAGGAACTGCGTCATAGATAGAGGTGGCTCCAAACATCTATACTTACCTTTGACTGGTTTCCGCAGTGAAATCTCCATTCTAGGAGGACTCTTCTCCTAGCCCCTATCATGATGTCAGGAGATTATTAAACTGAAGGGAGAGTGGGAGTCATCAAGGGACTTGTGTCTCAGTCTGATTCTACGTGACTTTGTGTAAATAACACAAAAGTAACCAGGACAGTGCCAATTGGACTTTGTACAATATGCCCCTCTTTTCTGACACAGCCTTCCTTGGTGGCTGCATTAATTGTTAATTAACTAGAGAGAGAAGAATGTTTGAACATGTTAAAAAACATCCTGAAATACACTGGCAAGTTTCCAGTGTTTCTGTGGAAACGGAAGGTTCACTGAGGATTTCTGTTTATTCTGCCTAGTAAAAGGTAAGAGAGAAACAATGAAGTTCAGAGACAAGTAAGAAGGAAAACTAAAGGGTTCACTTCAAGACACAAAGGAATCACTTGATCCATTTACCTTAAAATGTAGGCAAATAACTTAGTTAATGAGAAAGATTCACAAATAGTAACTGGAGGAGAAAAATTAATACCCGCCCTTTCTACTCTCATTCCCCTATTTTTCTGTTCAAAAATCCAGCAAATTTAGGAAAGTTTTAAACCCAGATATAATCATCTCTTGGTGCTCTCTTCAGGGCTGATGGAGCCCTATGTCCCTCGTAGTGCATGTCAAGGTTGACAGTTGGGCATAAGCCCAAATGTGAGTTGTATTCACTCTGTGTGTGTGCCCCAGATCACCTCTCCTTTTCCACAGATCTATACAGGAAAAAAAAAACCCAAAACTGAACAAAAAAGCATATTGCTTTATCAGGCCACCGTGCTAGGGACTTAAAATATTTGCAACCAGCAGTTTAAAGTCCTGATATAAACTGCAAAATATACAAGATGCCGCAAAGTAACCTTAACCTACACTGTGTTAAGGCTAAGCGTGGATTTGTGTAACCAGATAAAATATAGGGATATGGGCATTGTAATCTGCCCAGTGTAAGACTACATTCTTGTCTCACAGTATGTGTATGTTCCTTACATTTTTAAATATGAGAGGATCTATGGATGCTAAAAAGAAGAAAGGTCAAGCAAAGAAACTTGACTAAAGGGTACGCACATACTCACAAGTCCTTTGGTTATGCAGTGCGTTCTTGTCTCTTTTCTCATTTTGTCTTGCTGTTTCTGGTTTGTTTTTGCCCAGCAGCTTTTTGATGTAACAGCTGAACCACCTTGGAATGCTGCTATACATTATTTAAAACACTTGCTACCATTACAAATATTTACAGACTGCAACATACCTTTGAGATTAAGATACATTTTCATTAAGTATTTATGTACAAAAGATAAATTCTGAAAAAACCTCTTTAGTTTCCCATTTTACTGCTAATTGAATGTCATTATCCCATTGGCTTCACAGTCTTTTGGACCTCTGGAGATGGAGCATGCCCGTAAGACTTTACATGAGCGCAGACTCAGGCTAGGTATTAAGAGCAGTGCCAAGTGCAGCCTCAGGTCAGCCTGTGTTATGCCGAGAACAGTTTCTCTGATACCTGTAGGGCTTTTATTAACACTAGCAAGCTCTGGCCTCTAATCTTGGGAGAATACAGCGGCATTGCTCCCGTGATACATATTTAGACCAGCTGGATGAATCTGCTCAACCTACTTTGTTAGAGGTAAACACTGTCCTCTTCTAGCTGGTGACTGCTCCAGAAAATTACTGAAAGAGGAATTTAATTGCATGTTACCTTACTGTCTTTGTCATCTCATGTTAGTTCTTTTTAAATAAGAATTACAAATCTGAACTATAATGTGACCATCCTTGTTTGTGTTGCTCTAGGACCTAGGAACCTCTCTGGTTGTGGAGGGGTTCAGTACATGTAATGCTTCTGTAGAAAACAAGCAATCTATACAAAACCATATACTGTTATTAACTCTTAGATACAACATACAAGGTGCTGAGCTTCACACAGTGATCCAAAAAATGGCTGCAAAAATGGTGTTTTAAATGACTGACCAAGTTTCATAACTCAGTAGATGTGCTAAACAATGCCACTAAAACTCTGCCACCTGCACTCACCCTCAGGATCTAAAGATAAGTCTCCTCAGCAGTTACAAATGTACCCTCTTTGAGGCTAGTGGGTGAAATTAAAACCATTCCTTCCCCCTTTCCCAGTTACTGAAAGAATTAAAACAACTGCACTTCTAAACAATGCAGGTAGGACTAGCTGGACTTGCAAGTGTGCTGTACTTGAAAGCAGCAAAGGACATCTTGTAAGCTGAAAGGAAGTGTTGTTTGTTTGTTTGGGTTCTTTTAATATTCACCAATTTATTTCTGCATCAGATAGTTTCCCTTGCTTTCTGTTTTTCTTTCTTTTTTTTTTTTTTTGTCTCTTTGCCCCATGAAAGAGTATGACATTACCCTCTAGAAGACAAGGCATACATTCATGCTGCTCCTGTCAAACAGGTTCACATCAATAGTTTTGTATTATTACAAGAAGTGGTAACCATTTTGCTACAACTAACTTCTGGTCTTTTCAGGGTTCTAGAGTGTTCCTATGTGTTCAAAAATTAATTTATAATTTTATTAAGATAGCATCATCAATTAACAAATCATGTAAAATATTTTATCTAGCTTGTTTACTTTTCTAGTCTGCAGAATTGGATAGACGTTTCTCTGTATGTATGCTAGAACAAATCCGTTTGTTTTCTGACCTTGTTTGCTTTATATTTAGCTACACCATGCTTGTAAACACAAAGCATGGATCATCTGAAGCAAGGCATCACTTGGAACACAATCTACTCTTCCTTAAAGCTGAAAGCTGATTTCTGGCACTAAGAGTATGGCTACAAAGCCCAGAAATACAAAGGCTACTTCCTCCAATTCATTACTAGCTGTACTTTGTAATGCAAAACTGCATTTTAGCTGACGCAAAACAGATGTTTCCATTCCTAATATGCTTATCTTACTGTTCTCACATCAGAGGTCTGCTGAGACATGCGACCCTTGACCTCTTTTCTTTTTTCTTTACACTGCCCTGAAGGAAAGGTGTGGTATATTTTCATTTGAGTTTGATAAACAAATGTTTGTAGTAATAGATCACAGCTATGGAAATACTACAACAACTGTTACTGATTTCAGAAGCAAAATTAATGTAAGTCACAGTGCCATCACTTACATACCTAGCACAGCCTCACATCTGAAATAGGAACAAACATTAAAGATATTTTGGGTTTCCCCTCCCAGGGAAGGGGATCGAGGGCAAAGCGAGATACTTCCCCTTTGGGAAGCAGTATGGACATCTTGTGCTCCGACTGTGACACCAGGTTACAGAACAAGAAGTTTGGACATAATAAGCATTTAATGAGCTTTTCAGTACTCACCTTTGGGTGTTGTATCACAAAAGCATGTTACCTCATAGTGAAATATTGCAATGCAGAAAGTAGTCCTCTTTCTCCCCTGCAATTTGCCTCTATAACAATAATAATGGCAATCTGGAATATAGTGATTGTTGCTTTTCCATCTTAATGTCCTCACTTTGTTTCATTTTCTATGGGGAGGAGAGGAATCCCAATCAATTTTGCCATTTAAATCAAGGCTATCAGTGAAAAGAACCATTCCGTAGATGTAAGAGACACTTCTGATGCTTCCTTTATAAAATATTCCCAGTGAAACACTGGACATGACCCTTGAGGAAAATTGTACAGATCCAAGCAATTTCCAAGACTACAAAGTAATAAAACAGTCTTGAAACAGTCTTCCTGTTTCTGGGGGAATAGCAGGAAAAGGAGTCCATTCTGGGAAAGGGATGTGTGATTTCTTTTTCAGCTCTAAAAATAGCCACTTTATAAGAGCTTCTTTTGCTCTCACCTCCACATTAGGTAACATTTATCTCTCAGGCAACTGCTTATGAAATTATGTTTCTGCAGAAATGAAAGCACCTTCTTTGCTGGTCGTAATGAAGCTTATTCACCTTAAATGGGGACTCACAGAATCATAGCATACTTTGGGTTAGAAGAGACCTTTAAAGGTCATGTAGTCCAAGCCCCCCTGCAGTTAGCAGGGATGTCTTCCAATAGATCAGGTTGCTCAGAGCCCCTTCCAGCCTGACCTTGAACATTTCCAGGAATGGGGCATCGACCACCTCTCTGGGCAACCTGTTCTAGTGCCTTACTGTCCTCACTGTAAGCAATTTCTTCCTTATGTCTAGTCTGAATCTACCTTCTTTTAGTTTGAAACAGTTACCCCTTGTCCTGTCACTATAGGCCCTCTATTAAAAAGTCCCTCTCCATCTTTGTTATAAGCCCTCTTTAAGCACTGGAAGGCTGCAATACAGTCTCCCAGGAGCCTTCTCTTCTCCAGGCTGAACAACCCAAACTCTCTCAGCCTTTCCCCACAGCAGAGGTGTTCCATCCCTCCGATCATTTTTGTGACCCTCATCCGGACCTGCTCCAACAGGTCCATGTCTTTCCTGTACTGAAAACTCCAGAGCTGGACGCAGTACTCCAGGTGGGGTGTCACTAGAGTGGAGCAGAGGGGCAGAATCACCTCCCTCAACCTGCTGCCCACGCTTCTTTTGATCCAGTCCCCGATATGGTTGGCCTTCTGAGCGACCCAGTGAACATCAGTGCATACAAGCTTGGCTCACCAATCATGCAATTAACACATGGATAGCAGGTGTCTTTTCCAGGACCCATTTATCAAGGAACAAAATTGTGGGTACAAGGAATCTTGTGCGTACCTTTCCCATTGTATGCAATTTGACTATGAGCTAACCACTTTATTCCATAAATATGATAGCCTGAGTGAACCTTCTCTGAGCTCTCCCTGCTAGGCAGCGTGGCTGCATGGCAGTGATCTCCCCTTGAGCTGGGATGCCTCTCAAGATTGCCCCTTGAGGCAGAGACACCTTTTACCAATGGCAGATGGTGACACGGACGAGTGACAGGACGAGAGGGCACGGCCTGAAGCTGTGCCAGGGGAAGTTTAGGTTGGATATTAGGAAGCACTTCCTCACGGAAAGGGTGATTAGACACTGGAATGGACTACCCAGGGAGGTGGTGGAGTCGCCATCCCTGGAGGTGTGTAAGGAAAGATTGGATGTGGCATTCAGTGACATGGTCTAGCTGATGTCGTGGTGTTGGGTCATACACTGGACTTGATGATCTTGGAGGTCTATTCCAGCCTCAATAATTCTGTGATTCAGATCTTTGGATGAGCCCAATTCGAGTTCCCCTAGGCTGGAACGGGACTGCATGCCAAGCTATTCTCTCCTTGAGCAGGGACACCTCTCAAGGTTTGAGGTTCCTTACCTGAGACTAAGAGATCCTTCCTTACCCAAGGCAGAGAAAACCCTTACTCACCACAGATCCTCATTAAATGACTGGTAAGACGCTGAATGAAATCCATGTAGCTAATTCCATTAGAAATCAACTGTTGACCAAGTCTGGGACTAAGTCTGGATCAAGCCACACCTAGACTTCTCTCTGAGAAGTTCAGAAAGCAAGGGGGTCCACTCTCAACCTTGTGATTCCGTGGGAGGGTCTCCCTTGTCCTTTTGCATCTTCAGTCTCTGTGTAAATCATTCTAGCTCAATTCTAATTCCATTTTCCTTTGCATGTTTCTTCCAGGTAGTAACAGAGTAAACCCTGCCATCGAACTTTGTTAAGTTGCACTTTTACGAATTCTTATTAAACCCACATCTGCTGCAGTTTAACCAGTAGGTCTTGACTCATCCATGCCACTCTCTTCCGTCCCTTTTCTGATTTCTTACACATGGTGATTGAGAGAAAAATGGTATGTATAATAAGTTATCACAGATGATGGACACCGGTCGACATTTACATGTTGATCTTTTCCAGCAGAGAGTTCTACTGAACTAGATTGCTAGGCCATCCCTGTCGGCTGTGCTCAGTGTTTCAAGGCTGTGACTGAACCTTGATTTCATCACTGAAATCAGAAAGGAAATGTCAGATTTTAATACCAGAAGATATTATTACATGTCTACACTGATACACAGTGTAACGCAGGGCAGATTATTTTGTTAGTGGATGAAATATTTTTTTTCCTGTTGATTTCACTGGATGGAGTTGAGAATCCAAGCGTGTAAAAAAAGTTTAGTTCTAAGTGCAAAGAAATTCACCTTGCTATCCAGGTCAACATGCAAGTTTTTGCAGTAATAAAATACATTTATTGGGAAATCAAGAGGCTAGGTTTGTCTCTACTTCTTCGGACTTTGCAGATCCCTCTTGAGAGAACTGCAAATTTGGGGAGTTTTTCAATTTTCTGTTAGGAATTTGGATTCTGTTGTCTGCACACTGTGCACTATATACGCCTGTTACCATTCACTCGCAAATAAAACATGCTTGCTGCCTTTGAGCTAAAATGTTCCTTCCATACCTCCACTTTTCTTTTTCAGAATGGTTTATTGTTAAGAGCAAACACACTCTGCACATTTTTAAACTTACAACCAAATGCAATTGCTGTTGAAGTAAACAAACCTTTTGTTACATTAAAGTATTTAATTAGTGAAACAATCATTATCAATGTAACAAACTGAAAAATACAGCAACTTGATACAAGACTGAGGTAACAAAATACTTTGACAAAAACCTAGATTCCAATGCCAATGGGTTATTTACGGGCGAGACAGTTTACAAGAACTATAGAAAGAATCCTTACATAAAGGGCATGCAGTGGACTGCTGGAAAATACAGCCAAAAATAGTGCAACAGTTTTCACACAAACCAAACCAAAATGTTGAAATTAGTTTACATTATAATGTGACAAATAAGTCGCAACTTGAAAACTCCTTTCTTTGCCTCATTTTAATGCTATTTGGAAAAACATGGATTTTGGCACTGAATTACGTAAAAAATGCACACAAATAAATGAATAATACTGCCTACATACAACTATAGCCTTACAATTCTGAAAATAGAAATTCTGAGATAACGTTTATTTTTACACAACTATTGCAGTTATTCACTTTGATGGATGAAAACCTGTATGGTTTGTGATATTTTTGTGAAAATGCTGTATTAATCAGTACTGATATGCAATATGTTGTATTTCAATAGCAGCTTTCAATTCACATTAAAAGTACCAGATGACAGCAAATGGTACCAAATGACAGCATAAAAAATGAAACCAGCAGCTACAAACTGTTCACCACTTAAAATCTCATGTAAAGTTGGTTTAAGATACTTTAATATTCTTACCCTGTCATCATTCTGATTTTTTTTGTATTTTGCAGCAATTTCACAATTGTGCTATACTGAAAAAATGTTTACCTGACTATTGTGCAAAACTACTATTTGCTCTGTTAATCTTTCTCTATACAACGCTTTTTACATTCAAAAAATGGTAGTGTGAGGGAAATCAAGTTAATTTTGACGTATTTCCAAATTCCAAGATTTTGAGTAGGATGTGAGTTTGAAGACTGAGTAGGACTGAAGGGTTTAATTTCTCCACAGATTCATCTTCTGTCAGTGACAAATGACTGGATATAAGAATAATTCATAAATATTGCCTTTCATTTGAGCCACAATGTTTTGGGGCCCACTGTAGCTTCTGGCAAAGATGCTCCCTGTCTAGTTGGGAATCTGTTTTACAAGCAAGTGAAAAGGGATCCTTTTGTAACCTCTCCAACAGGCTCTATGGCTCTTTATTTTGAGTAAGTATATTTTTGAAGGCTAGAACATTCTACCTCTTGCACATACAATAAATTCTAAAAACGATTAAATTCTGAGTGCATACGGGCTCATTCTATTGCTACTATATCAGTCAGCAGTTACTGTTCTTTCCAAGGCAGGCTTGTTCAACATAACTGGAAGTTACGACAACATTCATTAGTTTATCTCAATTAATATGCTGGAAAAAAATGTCGTGACTCCTCACTGGTCTTCACTTCCACTACAGCACATTAGAAAGGAGTGGGTATTTACATGCTTCTAATGTATGTACATTTCATGCCAATAAGTGTTCCATTTTAAATCTAGCTTATATTTAAGACAGATCAGGTTATTCTCTTTTAAGGGGAATGGGCTACTAATAAAGTAACTTTTAAAAAGCCTCTTGATTTGAACAGTTCTGTTTTTGCGTAATATGTCATCATTTTGGTCACTGTTCTGCACATGGTTCAAACCCTACGAATGCTAATAACACACAATACACGTGGTCATAAGTGGCACACTCATTAAAATGGCAGTCCACCTAACACGTGAATCTTCATTAATAATCTCACTGATAACTAATCACAAAAGTCACAGGTGCAGAATAATTTAGATTATCCCATATTCTAGCTGTCTGAAGTAATTTACTGGTGGCAGGATTTTACCACATTCCAAGGCTCCTACACTGTCTCTAGCGGCACACGGTGGCCTGCCGTTGCAGATAGTGATGTTCTCCGTAGTTCACAGTTGTCTTAATTTAGCAAAACAGGAGAAAAAAGGTATAAATATATCTTGCATGACCACTCTTCTCACATAACTCCTGAGCTATCACAGAAACTGTCACCTTTACATACACTTTCACAGGTCTTGGGATCTAAATGCAGTTGTTGTCAGGAATGGTTTTCTGAAAACCTGGTGTGTATTAGGCTTCATTCTCAGCGTTGTAACGTGAACATTTAAACAAAAGTTATGGCTGACCTACATTTAACAATACAGGCATTTTTGTTGTTGTTATTAGAGAAGTTTCAAAATCAAAATTCAGAAAATCGTGCAAGTCCACAGAATAAATTCTCCTAATGCCAGGGAGCTTGTTCTAATGTAGGCTCCATTCAATTCAACTGACTTCCATTTTTCCATGCTTTGTAAGCTAACGGTTGGCTTGGAAATTTCTCCTCTATGCAGTCTTAGGAAACTCAGAAGAGGTTTTCTGGTGATGATGAAGTATAAATACTGACGCCTTATGGCAAAAGAGTTTTGAACAGAAGAAGTGCTGAACTTGGCACGGGAACAGGAAAAACCTCTGACCACAGGAGTTCTAGGGCACAGCAGGATACAGCTATGGATGCAGAGAGAGTTCTTTCAGAGGAGAAGGCTCAGTGACTTCTTTTGTTGTTGTTTTTGTTCTCTGGACACTGGTGTGGAGGCTTCTTTGTACTTGCTCCAGTGTCAGATAGTCTTAGCTTTCATTGCCATTGTGATTTCATAATAGCAGAACCACGTGCCAGTACTGTATGTTATAAAGGTGCATCATGTATTGGAATTGAGTGGAGCTAAGTTGTCCACAGAAAGAACAGAAACAATGACATGGAATCACTCTGAGGTGCCAGGGCCATGTGATACGTAACACCTGATTACCTGCTTTGCTGTACCAAGGGATTTGAGATGAAGAACATTCAGACAGAAGAATGAAAGCCAACTTGTAAGCAACTATGCCACTAGTAAGAGAATGAAAGATGACCTTTAGCACAGTACAAATCTAAACGATGCCAGGGCATTCCTGACTAACAGAACTGAATGAAAAGAAAACCAACTGCCCTGTGCCAAAATACATTTTTCCCAAATAGCTCAAATGTGAACAGCAGAATTGTCCAGAGATTTGATACAAAATCTGAGGCAGCCACATTGCCAAGCAACTCAGTGCACTTAGATTATAAAAATGTTGTTCCACAATTTTCTATTCTATTTGACACTTTGCAGCAAGTTAACACTGTCAATCATTCTGTGCATTAGAAAGAACTGAAACCCAACATGGGCCAAATATTCTTCAGTCACGCAAAGCAGCTTAACAATAAAAAGAATTGTTTAAAAAAGAATAGGCAGAAGATACAATGCTCAGTTTGTGGTCAAACATCAGTTCACGGCAGTCTCTGACCACAAAAAGTCGAGGGCTCTAGAATCCTGCAGAAGTCAGGATTTATCTTCTGTCCATCTAACTTGTCTGCTTTTACTCAGTGCATGAGACTGTATCTGGTCCTAAGGACAACATTCACTTTCTGCTTTTAAAAGCTGTGTCAGAATCACTTTCAAGTTACACAGGAGAGTGCTGAAATATTTGTGGCTGGCTCATGTCAAGAAAACCATTCTCCTCTTCCTCCTTAGAGAACAACATTATGTTTCTTCAGTTTGGCACTTGAAGTCACACCAGGTAGGAGAGCAAATTATTCAAATGACATTAAATTAGCAGGTACCTGGAACAGAATGTAAATTATTCAGCAGTGTAATGCACCTGAGCTCATTACAGCATTGAGGAACCACAAGGTTACAAAATACAGTGGGCTAATCATTTATTACCCAATGTGAAAAGTGTAATCAGTCCCAAACAGGCCCAAAAGAGGGCTAACTCAATAACTGAAAGGAAAGATAAAGACTCAAATGTTTTTTCTATTAATGGACCAAATCCAGCCAAAGTATTCTAAGAAGTCATTGGTATTCATGGGGGGATGCGTGTGTGTAAAGAAGATTCTCGAGCTGCAACCTGCTTTAGGTCCTATATGGATCAGCATCCTATTAATATCACCTTTGGAAATCTTTTTAAGAATGAATATTTTCCTCAAGAGAAGAATGAGGCTGCTACATGAAGACAAACATAGCATTTTATAGGACGCTCTCTTCAGTGGCACTTACAGACCCAGTCACCACAGTGAGTGCCAGCATGCTTGCTTGCTTTGTCCATGAGAAAGCCCCTTCTGAAACACAGATGGGGTTACCTCACTGTAACCTCTGCCTCTAGTGAGCACAGAGATTATATGCTGTTAAGGCAACCAAACCTATAGCTAGACCTGCACAAATCCCAATTTAGTGGGAACTCTGTAGTTTTAAATAATTTTTATTCCTCCAATTGAAAAACTGGATCAATGCACAAAATGAGGAATTATGTCTGCCCCACAGGACTGTGTGTGCACACAGACTGAAAAGAGGTTATCTTTTCTAGTAGGGATTTTCTGAAAAATATGAAAAAGTGGGTAGAAACAAGTTTCACAACCTTACCTGAGGCTTGTTACTTTTACATGCATCATCCAAATGCTTATGCCATAATATTGCATGAAACCTTGAACCAGTCTGGAACTTGTAAACATTGCCTACAAAAATAAGAAAATCAAAGGCTTTAAATTTGCAGACAGATATGTGGTTTCAAGGGATTCTAATTTCTGTGCAGAAGCCAAAATCTTGAAGTAAGCTGTTAAAATTAGTTTGCACGTCAAAAGCTCAAACAGGATGTTGCTCGTGTAACAGAGACCACGCGAGGCATCCTATCCAAAAAGCCTTGGGTGAAGGCAGTATGAGAACATAGGTGGCCTGCAAAGCTAAGAGGAGTGTATAGGCAGAGCCCAAATTACAGCCACAGAAAAGACTACTTAGGTCACATCTAATTTACTTCTGGCTTTCTTCTCATTAAGACTATTCTGGCTACTGCCAAACTTCTTACAAAAGTTTTTGATATTTGTGAACTTAGTTTCCTTCAGTATCCCACTGTGAGTTTCCTCCATGCCTCACTATTTTGTAAACTGTTTCTTGCAATCAAATACTTTGTGCATTTTAGTCAACACCCAAGAAATGCACTTTGCACACTAGATGCAAATCCATGTCCAGCACCAGAGCTGAAAACGTGAAGGAAGCTTCAAAAATCTTTATGTAACACACGAAGTGCAAAATAAATCCAGGGGCTTTCTGATCTTTTGAAGTTTTTGAAGTTTAATCCAGGTGGAATGGTTATGGCACTTCAAAATTAATTTTTTAAAAGTAATTCATAATTATTTAAAAGGCTTTTTTTGGTAAATAGTTTGACGTTTGAAGACTTTTCATAGTATTTTAAGTGGCCTCAGTGTAAGTCAAGATTTGATATTGACCGATTTTAAGAAAGCTATTCAGAAACTTGGAGATCAGGGTATGTGGGCACATGGACATGCAGCAATCTCATATTAGTTGGGCAATTTCTGCAAAATTTACAGTAACTGTCAAGATACAGCACTACCTCTGTAGGCACCACAGAAGCACCCCAGCACACTGCAGAAATCTGTTCCATTTCATTTGTACCCTCCCTTGAAAATTCAGTATTGAAAAAACCTCCCTCTTCAATATTTCAGATGAGTGGCACAGCATGTTCTGTAATCTACAAACTCATTAATAGCCATCAATCTACTTCCTGTCACAGAAACGCAATACAGACAATGCAACATCTACCTTTGTCAGGGTTATTTAGCTGGAAAATATCAGGATGCTCAGGGTCGTCAGGCAGCGCTACCATCCAGCCCACAATGGAAACTTTTTTACCAGGTGTAGATTTATACTGGAAGAGACAGACAAGTCAGTCACAGCTGAGACTGTGTTAGGGATTAACTTTTGACTGGAAAAGTTGTGCAGAAATATGGCTTAGCCTGGAACAGCAGGTACAAATCTGACACCCTTCCAGATCTGCTTATGAATACACAATTTTTGTTTTAGAACATAATTAAAGCTTACGTGTTTTCTTTCAGTGCCTCTTAAAGATTTTGCTCCAAAGTACAGAAGAGTTGATCCTGAAAGCATAACCCAGTATCTAGTCCATGAGGAGAGCTGAATCAGAAAGGAAAAAAATTAGGAAAAACTCTGACATTTCAAAAATCTATTCACAAGCAAGTCCAAGTGCTACCAAAGTTAATTTCAGAAGCAAGGAATGGAGAGTTAGATAAAGAGTGTCTCCTGGTCTAAATCAGACCAGCCACCTGAAGTTGGATGGCTGGCTGTAAATACAATCCATCTTACCTGGGTATCATAAAAATACCAGGCCTGATTGCTTCACAGCAAAACAGAGTGCTGCCTTCTACTGGACAGATCTTAGACTTCTGCATTTGATCGGTAACATTTATTGAGATGACATCTCTGCAATTCTTCAAATCTTTTAGCACTGAACAATAGGGTTTCACATAAAAAATATCAATGAACTCTACAGAACACAAAAATTACCAAATGCGTAGGACCAGCACCATGTGACAGCTGTGAATTTCAGTTACATATAAATAACCATGATTTAGGTGCTATGAGTGGATGCTCTGCAGCCTTCTCATTTCACCACGAGACTAGATTTGTGCCCTCACAGAAATGCAAGCTCATTTACAGAGCTGCTTTACTGTTGCTCTGCTGTCACAACCTAGAGACATGCAAATGCAGGGAGAAGCAAAACTGCTGAAGATCAAATGACACACAAAGGTTACAACCTTGCTATAAGCCAGTTAAAACTTTGACCAGAAAATGATTTTACAATTGATAGTAACAAGGAACATTGTTTTGTGTAGTATTAAGCTGTATGTTAAATCCAATACCAGAAAACTAAACAGCTGCTACTGAATTAGAATCACAAGAAGAATTAGAATAACTTACAGTTGGTTTCTTGCCTTCTTTGAGCAATGTTTTTCTTCTTAATGGCCCTTCCATGGTAATGACTCCTGCGGAACTACCCAATGTGCAGCTGCAGGCCCCTGTTGGGCTGGAGACATAAAACATTGCCATATGTGCTTAAGCAGACAAATAAGGACAAGAAACAAATAATATAATTTAGCTCTAAATAAATTTCTTCTGCATTGCCTTACATACATTGTATCATCAGACACTTGACTCTATAATATGTATTTTGTAGACCTAGATATCAAACAGGAACCAAGATCTTTGGAAAACAGCAAATCAACAAAAGGTTCTATTCTGGGGGCTCAGGCATGAAAAAATAAAACCAAATAAATATGAAGGTCCAAAGTCAAGGGGAAAACAGGCTATTTTCTATTTTATCCTGGTAAATTACAGAAATTATCTGGATTTCTGGAAACTTATGGCTTAAAATGTTGGCAATAAGGTCTCCCACAAATGTAATTTTTTCTTAAACTACATATCAAAAAGGAATGTAGGAAGTTACAAAGTTGGGAAAACTATATAACAATGCCAAATAATTTATTGTACAGTGATTAAAATATTTCTTCCTTTCCCAGGATGAACACATAGCTGCCCGCATACAGCAGTGAAAAAGTGCTACAACTGAAAGAACCCAAGTACAGGCTAAGTTGGAAATGTACACGGCCATTAAGAACATAACAACCAAAGATTGATTGGTAGGTGATGAGCTGTTAGAATTATCTGCTACTAACTTATCTTCATTACCATATGATCACAGTCTTGATATTTTTAAAAATATGAATGAAGTTTACCAGAGCTAACTAAATCACATCTAATAATGAATATAAGGAACAGTTCGTGTGCATGATCTACCATTCAGCTGTGAAAGGAACACTATTCTATGAACAAGAATGACAGTGTCACATAAACACACTAACTTTCAACTTGTGCTGCTATCAGATGATACTAGCTCAAGTAAAATGGCTATACTTAAATTTACACATCGTACCAACATTTCTACAGTGGCTGAAGCAAACATTTATACCAAAAATCTGACTGGATGTAAATTCCAACTACATCTCAGTATCTGCAGAATACTGTTTCAGGGCCCTGTTTTCTTTACTGTTCTGTTCATACATACTTCTTCACTTTCCACTACCACAGAATTTATCAAGTTCACATCAGGCATGGATGCAATGAATTATTTTTATCCAACTATAGACAATTTTCCATGTCACCTCTCTTTGGCCTGTCAATGGATCACCTGTTTCTGAAAAGTACGTGTCTTGGTGACTACCAACATTGGGAGTGCCTGCTACATCTGGCATTGCAGATATTCTCTCTCACTCAGGGTCCAATGTAACGCATCTTTACTGTACAAAATCAACACATCAACAGCTCTCTGACAAAAACAGATGTTATGGGTAGCTGTCCTGAAAAATCAGGAAATAAATGGTGGGAAAGGGTCAAGAAGGTATCCTTCTAAAACATCATTTGTCACAGAGGGCAAAGATGGTCTTCATGACAAATCTGCTTCTGTAACGTCATAAAACCCAAAGTAAACACTAACTTTCTGCAATGTGGAAGCCAGATATGATTAAATAAATAGCTAAACTGAGTTTCATCTGAATGGGCTGTACCCCTGCTTTCACATTAACAAGAATTTTTAAAAGCAGGAGGGGAAGACTCCTGTGAGTTGGTATGGTCATACAAGGATACTTTCGGACACAAAATATATTATACAGAGAAAGGATAGACCCAAATGGAAATTTAGCACCATACACTGAGCAAGTTAGACCCTGAACTGTACCTGTAAACACAGCTTCGACTCCTAGGAGAATTCCGGATTGGTACCCTCCAGTTAGGCCCCAGCGTGGCATATAAACGACCCCTGTTTGTGAATGCAAATATTTGATGAGGGAAATTCTAGTCTGAGACTTTAACAGTTAGGGTTTTGTAAACATGACTGGGATAGTTCCCAATCTTTTCAGGTCCATGGGAAGAAAACCACAATAACTTTACGGTGCTTTATTTCAAAAAAATTTCCATTTTTCCCTAACTAATCAATAACTTGATAAAAATAACTATTGATTTAGGGCTTACCTATGTTAGGGATCATTCGTGAATTTCTTAGCTAAGTCTGTAGAGTGCTCAGTGAGTGTACATGAAGACTAACTCACCTTTCAAGCCCTGACGGCAGCTCCTCACTAAATTCTGAGCTTTCACTGCTATCTAGAAAGAGAGTAGTACAGAGAAGGAGTAAGAAACCACCCAAGGGAAAATACAAAGCCAGCGTATGTGGATCACCAGAATAATCTTTATACAGTACCATGGAAATGGCTTACTCAATGCTTCCAAGTTGAAGACTTTAGAGTTCATAGTAAAACCTAGAATTGGAAGAGGCTTACATGAGCCTTCCCATTTCTAATAGCTCACTGATGAGTGAAGTAATTGTTACTGCTGTGTTTAAATATCAGACATCTATGTGTTACTTTTTTTTCTGCTGCTTTTCCTTCAAAACCTGAGCACTTCAGGAACACAAAATTCAGTTACTCTGTAAGACAGTATTTCTACCACAACATCTGAGAGTCAGTTACAGCCATTAGATGTTATATCACTGTTTTCAACATGCAAGCACACCTGTAACAGAGGATATGCCAGATGTATGCTACTGCTAGGAGTCATAACAAATCAGTATGATTCACAATGATAGTCTCTATTCTTCCTCCAAGCTCATGACCAATTTGTCTCTCCTTCCCTGGCACAGCTGTTTAGCTCACAGTTTTAATTTGTCCAGGACTGATCTTTATATGCCCAGTATTTTCAGAAGTTCAAAGGTCATCTCAGTGTCAAACTCTTCTTGGTCAAGTAACCTGCTATCCTTTACAGTCTATTTACTATTCTAGCAATAGCTTGAGTCACTCGAAAGGGGGCCTTCTCTTGCTTAGAACACAGAGTCTCAAAAGTTTTTATTATAATAATTATTTTATTAATTATAATACCATAATTAAATTGTCATAATCCTTATTCACAAGTTCATTTTATGTTTCCTGTGTAGTCTCAGAGAGCATAGCTTAAACTATTCTCCCATCTTGAAAAAGATGCCATTAAAACTAAAGTTTTGTTTGTGAAAAGCTAGCTTTCAAAGTATATATCCACTTCTCAGTAGCACTTTTTTTTTCCTGGTGAAAGCTGACAAGCACTCTGGGTCACATAGAAAGTGCCTACAGAGACCATCTTCCTTCATGCCACTTTTACCAAAACTATCGGCAGGCATCTGCAGAAAGCTGAGGTAAAGCTGACTCGGGAGCTGAGAAGCTGTTCTGATCTACCTTCTTCCACGAAAGGGACCCATCTCTGCACAGGAGCTAATGATCTTCCTAATTCCCTACTTTTGGGTATCTGTGCGAGTTTCCTGAGCACTGGGACAGAAAAGCAGGAACAGCAGCTCCCCACCCAGACTCTACCTATGGAGAGGCCGTTGGTGAAAAGCGAGCTGAGCGGGTGGCTGCGGGCCGGGCTGTGTGACTCCAGGACGCTGTCATCCAGGAGATGGCGTGGCTTCTCCGTCGGGAACGTTGCGCTTTTGCTCTCCACCACGCTGAACTGACACATCATGCTGGAAAATTGGAGAGAATACTGCTGCACTCCCTTATGTCATCTAATAGCAACCCTTGGCTCCTGATATTTCCACTCAGGCTTTGCCTTATCAATAGATTATTAAGTAGCAGGCAATTGAACGCTACCACTCACACTTTGCCTCTGCTGTACATATGTTCCTTGACTGGCAAAACAAGTTTCAGATTTTAGTGGTCTTTGTAGATTTCTGCAAGTGAGAAGTTTTAAGTTTTTTGACTCCTTTTGTACAAAACCTGAACAGCCTGGTGGAAGCAAAGCTAGAACAACAAAACTAGCAGACTGCAGATAGGCCACTGCTTAGTGGCCCTTCGCTAACACACACATCAACACTCTATGACATAGGAGAAGTCATGCAAACTTCTTCTTCCCTAACCTGTTAATTGTGAAATTTGGTAGATTTTGAAACCTTAACTGGGGAGCAGGTGCTTTCACGTAGCCAGGTAAATGGTAGAGAAAAATGTTTCTAACCCATACTACCCAAGTAAAACAGCGCAATAGGTCACAATTTTCCTAAATGATCCAGTGTGCCAAGCAGCTGCTAAGTTTCCTTAGATGTATTAGCAAGATGCTTAAAAAACAAAAGGAAAAAAAAAATCAGTTATGCACACCAGGAATCCACAGACCAAAGTGGATAAACAGCTTTTAAGTACTACTGATGTCTGGCACTAGCAGAGAATAGAGACAGCAAAAATAACAAAGCATCAAGAGAAAACCTAGAGAATACACAGCAAAGCCTGAAGCAATCTTGCAATAATGGAAAGGACAAATACCAGAGTATTCTCAAATACCAGTGTGTTCTGCTGCTATCTTAAACCTTTGTGACCCATGAAGTTGCCTGAGCACGAGACAGCCTGGAGTACCCACTTGTTTCCCAGGCTGTGACTCTTCCTGTGCCTTGGTACAGGAGGCGTAGGTAGACTTGCTGCTACTGAGGCATCAGGACACGTAGGTCTCCTGCTGAATTTCATAATTGCTGACATGTCAGATGGACCTAAAAGACAGAGATCATTTAACACTGAACTGATGCAAACCCCAGAAATTTCATGGGCTGGTGCGTCTAGCCACTGATTAAAATGAATTGTTACAGATAACCAAAAGGCACCATTTCTGAAGAACTGTTTCTTGTGCATTAGGGTTACACCATCCAATTTGTTATGAATTCATCTTTATATTCCTGAACTGTCTGGAAGTAATTTTTAAAACAGCTTTGCACATACTCTTAACAACAAACTCCTACAAAAAGCCTTGGCACCCTTACAACAGCTGGATGTGCCAAAGTGTAACACGCAGAACCATATAGTCAGTTTGTACTTCGGGTGTGAGCAGGAATGCTCACACATGCTTTGAATTTTGTTCACAACTCCATGTTGTGAAAAAAATGTAAATAATCTGCTCATACTGACTCACAGCTTGAGCATCTAAGAGAAAGCAGGAGCTTTTCATGTATCTAATGGCCAGAGACGAATTACTTCTCAACCATCTATGAGCTCTAGAGATGTCTCATTGCAATTACTCTTTCTCTCATTTTACAGAATTTTTGAGGCCTCATGGAAAACATGGACAGGTTTTCTTGTTCCAGTTCCTTGATGCTGTTTGCAAAAGGTTGGCAGTGAACTTTGCAGTACAGTGGAGAACAGCATGACCTATCATCAGCATCAGTGAATGCAAGGCTATTCCTGGCTTCACAATAAACAGTTGGGATTTCACCTTTAAACACTTAGTTGTGGCATTGATGCTTGTAACAGAGGTGGGAATAGTGGCCATGAAAGTGGCTGGCTGCCCCATATCTATCTCCAGACTTGGTACAGCTCAGGTAGCGGTGAAACAGACTTCCCTCTACGTTACAGGAACCAATTCTTGGAGGCTCCAGCAACCTTAGCTTAGTCAGCTTCTGGCCTCTAAACTAAAACCACCCCTGGAGAGGTCGACAGAGATAGAAACTTTGTGATGTGGAAAACCACACACAACTGTCTTCAGAATCCTTGCAAATGTCTGGCCTTAAATGAGTGATAAACAGAAATAGGGAAAACCCCAAACCAACCAACATTCCAGGGCACAGTTTGACAATAGGACGTGCAACAGAAATGGTTCAGAGAGGGGGGCTGGTCACTGAACAGGCTCTCCAGGGAAGTGGTCACATCACCAAGCCTGTCAGAGTACAAGGAGCATCTGGACAATGCTCTTAGTAATAAGTTTTAGGTAGTCCTGTAGTCCTGTGAGGAGTATGGAGCTGGACATGATGATCCTTATGGGTACCTTCCCACTTGAGATAATCTATGATTCTATCTGTTACAGAGGCCATCCCTCCATCTCTCCCCAAGCACAGTTATTCATGAGCTGCTTCTGCCTTGAACTGAGGGTTCATGAGACACAAGAAGAAACAGGAGAACCAGTAATGAGTTTGTCCTAGTACAAGCCAAAATATAACACAAATAGATGCAAGGTGCTTTACTGTCTGTACGCACTCTGCAATATAGGCTTAAATCGGGAATTAATTCAAAATTACATGTATTTTTCTTTCCCCATAGCTCAGACTCGTATGAACTGGGTCATTACTAGAAGAATTGCAAAGGTTTTTCCCTAGCAGTAAGGGGAAAAATCTCCTCCATACAGTGTTCTGCACATCTGAGCAAGAATGTGTACTTCACAGAAGTCTTTTACCACAAATTTTCACTACAAATTCTAAAAAATTACACAGAGACAAACCAAATGCTTTCAGATGTTCCAGATACGATTACACGTTATTTTATCTTCAGACCTCCAGCCTTTCTGATGAACTAGGTCACAAAAAGGAGTTCTCTCTACATGCTTTGCTTGTAGTGCCCTTTTATCAGGTATTTTTTGACTGGTGAAGAGGCGTTTGCTACCTGCTAAGAAGCTTAAAATAGATTGGAATTGAGACCTAGTATGAAGATAGTGGAAGCTGAAAGAGAAATTTCCTGAAAATTATGAGCATGTATCAAATTCAGCATAAACTTCAGTGTTATTGTGGCCATTCTGAGGTAACCATCACCTTGCAATTCATTAAGTTAGTGACTTGTCCCTTAGTTTGGCTGCAGGATTGGTTCAGTTTTCTGTTGCTTCCTGTTGTGTCATTCAGTTCTTTCTCTGCAGTGCCAGTTGTAAATCCTGATTTACATTGAGTTCTTTTAGGTGGACGACATTATAGTTCACTGACAGCTACTGAAGCATTATGTATAACAAACCAGTGAAATTACAGCCCGTGGAAGAGTACCCATCTCAGGGCACAGCTCTAAATGAGCACCAGTATGGTGCAGTGCTCCATGGTGCAATAAAAGGACTGCATATCTCAGACTGAAAATAAGATTATAGAGTCAGAGTTCAGTTTCGGTTAAAATACTGCCTGGCTAAGATGACAGGTGTCAGGGGTGACAATTTGTGGAAATAGGTATAGGAACCTTAACAACTTAAGCAAACAGTTCCAGCCTCGCTTCCTTGCTATTATACACAGCAATCACTATTGCTTTCATCAGTCCTGTGAAAGGAGGTAATGGATTTATGCTAATTCCTTGTTAGGTGTCTTTAAGTGCAGATCCTGATGACAGAAAACAGAATGCTGTATGGGATAAAATGAAGACAGAAATATCAGCTGTGTTGGTATTACTGTGTCTGGAGTGGCCATTTTCTATGTAGTTCTTCATTGTCCTCACCTCCAAGGCAAGAGAAGGAAATATATACAGTTTGTCTCTGTTAGCCCTATGCTAAGGTAAAAAGAATCTGAGCTTCAAAATCTTTACAAAGTCTTTGCATCTGTTCTGCTGTCAAACGTCTGTGAAGAAAAACTGAAGTTCAGAGTTCTCTTTAGACAGGACCTGTGCTGCAGGGTACACTCAGTTCAGCAAGAAGTCTAGGGTGCAGAGGATGTCAGCATGAGTTATGGGGCACAGAGGAGATGACCTCATTTCTGCAAAGGGGTAAGAGACAAGAGAGCCTGTGCCAAGAAGGATGCCAAAGAGGGTAAGTGGTGAGATACTGATGAAAACTGCACAGACCAAGGGATGTTTATGGACATACCAGACTGCTGAGCAATTAGCTGGGGAAGCTATGCCTGATACTGATGATAACAAAATTCCAATATTTAAATTCATTTGAGATTGAGTTATTTTGCTCCTTTTTTTCCAATAAGTGAAGTCATCTGCTACTGCTAACTCTCCTCTTTACTCTCCTGGCTCCACTCCTAGTGCATACTGTTACCATGATTGCTATTCTGTTATTTTGCCTTTCATGGAGACAAAGCACTCTTAGTAGGATTTTCCAGTCAGCTGGCATGAACAAGAGTTAGTTTGGTTTTCATTATTTCTCAGCATCATTTTCAAGACTATGCTGACATGCACAAAAATAATGTATAAAAATATTAAAACCTTATTAAAAATTTGTTTGCGTTAGGGAACGCGAGACAACTTCATCAGTGAGCTGAGTGCTGTTCAGAGATCTGTGGCAAGAACATTTGGAAAAGTTTACACATATCCCAAAGGATCTCACTGTTTTTTTCCTTTGCATAATTTTTCCATGAATAATCCTTCAAATGTTATAAATGAATGTTACTTTTGCAATCCTTCAGTAGAACATGTGAACATTTACCGTCTCCAGAGTTTTAAAAAAAGCAACAGGGTGAAGGAGTTACAGTTCACAATTTTTCTCCGCTAGAAATCTATCAATAAACCAATACTAGGCATCCAAACAGAAAACTGAAAATGAGTTGCATATTATATACTGAGAAATGGAGGGATTTTTCAGGAAGGTAGAACAGCCTCAACTATTCACTATTTTTTTGTGAGCAGCTGATACTTACCAGCTCTCTTTCTAAAACTTAATAAAGACATTCCAAGCCACAGACTCTCTAGTTAAATCTTTGCTGTAATTTTTTACTGTTCTGTTGCCATTGTAACCAAAGTCAGTGGGTGATAATTAAAACTTTCAAATAGAAAGACCTACTTACAAAACACATAATAAAGAACTTAAGAAGAATTTTGTGCACAGAATCAAGAACGATGCAAAAAAAATATCTAGAATGATGGCTATTGTAAAAGCATAGTTTTAATTTTCGGAGTATTGCTTTACAATTCAGTGAAAGCCTATTAATGCGTACAACATGCCAGAGACATGTATGTCTTGGCTGCTTTTCAGACAAGAGCAAACTACGAACAAGAATCAGAGAAGGTGTGTTTGGGTCAGATGAATTGAAGTCTGCCTGCTCTCTTTAGAAACAGTATGCAAAGGCCTGTGGCTGCAGAGGTCAGAAAGAGGAATGAAAACACTGAAAGCACTCCTTTTTTCAAAAGGACTACGAACTATTTCTAATACCATGCCCTGGGAATAAAGGGAATATAAATAAGATTTTGTATTTCTGCCACATGATCCCTGTTGCTGTAATCAGTGTCCTATTCTAATATCCACTTCCTCTCTATGTCACAGCGAAAAGTACAGATACATTTATAAATAAGTAATTTGGAAACTTTCAATGTAGTCTTTGCTTTATGTTAAAATTTGCATTAACAAACTCCACTAACTTAAATTTTAAAAAGCATGGTTGGCAGTGAGGGAATAAACGCTGACATGCTGATTGATAGACTTCGTAAAGTCTATCAATAACAACAATTATGAAAAAGAGAACTTTCCATCACACAACCTTATTAACTTATACTTTTTCTTCCCATGAATTTAAGTGTAACAGTGAATCACGCTGCTCTGTTATCTCATGACACTAATGTCCCTCAATGGGTAAGTACACCTGAGGCACGCACAGCTCCACGCGCCCTGTCTCCACCGCTGTTATGAAAAACCTGCGTGCATGTGTCACGAAGTAGTTCAATCTTCTTGGACCATTCAATTCCGAGTTACTTTTTTTTGCTCTAATTGCCAGAAAGGGACCAATTAAGTGACGTGGACACATATGGAAGTTTGTTGATGTTAATAAATGGTGTGTCAAAATGTACAAAATGGACCCTAGAGAAGTTTGCCCAGTGGTACTCAATCCAGTATCTCCAAGAGTATGACTGTAGAAAATAATTTAATAATATAGCGAAAAATGAAATTACAGTACAGATCACAAGACCACAAGTTGAATACAGTTAGCGAGGACAACAGCAAACCAGACAAGTGTACCAGAAACCCGGGGCACTTTTGCCTGTGCCACTCCATAAAGATCAAGTACAACTAACCATATTTCTAATGTACTTCTGACTGCACAGTAAGCACATTTAAGTATATTTCCTTCAAATGCTTCCTGCATAGAAGTGATACTTTCAATTTCAGGTGTTACTTTTACAGAATCAGTAATTGTCAGCATTTGTGTTACTTACAGTGCACCAGTAGAATGTGCAAAACCCTAACTTATACTTCAGCAAAGATGTTGAATTTCTTGCACCTAGATCTGCAGGGTAGTGCATGAGCTTGGATGACATCCATATTGGCAGTGAAGACATACTCATTGTGAGAGCATAGCTGCAGGGAAATTCTGAAGTTTGAGTTCAACAAAATAAATTAACCAATCTATCAAAAAAAACCCCTTTTTACAGAAATTATTTCAGGTGACTGCTCTGAAGAAAGAAAAAAACCAAATCAACCAAACCAACATATTGGAGCAGAAAAGCCCCTCATCCTCTGGCTATTCTATATGTTCTTAACATTCTGAGGGACTAATAGCTTGGTAGTTATAATAAGCATCAGTAAACTAGGACATTAAAGAGACTTGTTTGGTAAGGAAGTCACAGAAAGTAATAGAAAGTCATCAAGTTAAAAACTGACCATGATAATTCTCTCCCTGATAACTTTGTATTTGCTTTGACAGAATACTCTTCTACAATTTTTTGTGAAGCTTTGGTCTGCTAAGGAAAAAACCACAGCACACTAACTCTGGCTGGGTTTAGCGGTTGATAATAACATATGAATCCCACGCATTTGTCTGGTATTAATTTTCTATTGCAAAAATACTCAAATGAGTTGTAAAAATTTGTAGGGCAAGTGTCACAGAGGAAGAGACTGGAAATAAGTCTGAAACTAAAAAGCAAAGTTTTCTGGATGGTCTGTAAACTTTCATGAAGAAAAGTTCCATTTCTACCTTAAGTACAGGGTAAGAAAGGCAGACACGATGCACATGAAGCAATAACCAAGCACTTCCAGGAGGATTAGACAATCCTCAGCTCCACAGAACAACTGGCTGCTAAAGCACTTAGCACAAACTATTTATTAGTTACCAAGGCAACCAGTAAAGCAAATGGCAAAACTAAATGTCATACTCAGTGGTTACACAGAAAAATGACAGTGTGGGGGTTTTTTATTCTAAAATACTGGGACTGCTGTACAGTCGTCACTAGCATAGGATACCAACTTTCAGAGGGTTACAAATGTGTAAACATCCCAATCTTTCTTCCTTCTCTTTCTACATTTTAAACTCCTACTCACCACATACTTTACATCCAATAAATCTACTGCTTTTAATTAATTAAAATAAATATTAGAAGTTCTTTAGCAACTCTCAAAGCTGCATAAAATCAGCAAATTGGGTTGAATTTTACACCAATAACAAAAAAGAGAATACACCTGTTTCAGATTAATTACTCCAGATACCTTGTAGGGTGGTTACATAAAATGGCTGGTCTACTTATTCTCTTCTCAATAATTATACCAAGACCTACTTGGAAAAAAAAAACAGGAGGAGTGAGGGTCCATTCCTGACTATTGCATAATGAAAACCCAAAATAAGGGCTGTCCACAGCTGAGGCCTGGGTGCTGCTAAAAGGGATTTCTAAATGCTAATTTTAATGAAGGGGTTCATTAAAAATCACAGCACCATGAAGACCCGTCTTTGAGTCACTTAGATCTCATTTTCTGAAAATGGTTATTATTTTAACATTATTTTATCCTTTTACATTGTTATCCAATACAGGATAAACATGGTATTTCAGGGAACGGGTAATCTTTTTCTATATTCTGAGTAGCACCTCACTCTGAACTTTCAAAATAACTTTAAGATGATAAAGAACATACATAAAGTTTTCCACACTAAGCTACACTTGGTATGCAAATTCTAAGGAAGTTCAGCTCCTTAGAGAGCTAACTTTTGTGCCATATATTACATTAATTTTTTTCTTTTGTTCTGGGAAAATGTATTGAGTTATACCTTCCAAGACAACCTGTCTAATAGCTGTACCATAAATGCTGGGCACCTCCTAGCCAACACTGTAAGAACACAGATGGCTTTTACAGCTAATTCAAATGGAAACTGTGAACAGTTACCATGCTATAAGCTCTCCAGGTATTCTCTCTCTCTCAAACCATAGCAAGGCAGAATGAACAGACTTACGATGCTGCCAAGGAAATTCTGTGAATCACATACTTCCTGAAAGCACACAAAGTGTTTAAAGCTCCTTTTAAAATGCTACTTGCAAGAGACAAGAATCTCTGCAGCGTTACGGAAGGCTTGAAATCTTCCTCTGAAAGTACTATTCACAATTATATATGCATTTGGTAATTAAATGAGATCATCTTAGCCATTAATATACAAAACATAGCTTGTTGTGAGACATTCACTTTAATCAGATGTCTGCCTCCTGTTCGAATTTACTGGAAAACCAGTTGGCAACCGAAGTGGAAAATGGACACGTGGTTTTCTCCAGTACTTTGCAAACACAAATATTAAAGGATTTAACGTGGTTTTTTTAGCCTCACACTCATAAAGATACATTAAGGGGAAAAAAAGAAACCCACACTGTCTCTGGGTAAAGTAAACTGTTCATCTTCTTTTGAAGGAGAGAAAACTGAAGCTTGGTAGAAGATAAAGTCACAATGCTGAGAAGGACAATTCATTTCCATCATTAACACTTCAGAACATGAAGACGACACTATTCCCTGAACTTAAGTCTTTCAAAGTCTTAGCCTTTAAAATTATTACCATGGTATCGAGCTTTTCCTCCAGTTTTTTCCACTGGGAAACACATGGCAACTTTTAACAAGATAATACGCCACACGCAAATCTCAACTAGACTTACTGCTATTAGTAATGTATTAACTTTTTGACTATCAAAAGAACCGAACTAATGACTGCCCTTATGGACCAAGAACCTTTATTCTACTTAAAAGCATTATATTCAGATTCCTATGCCTTAAACTATTGACTGGAACATTAAACTACTGCCTAAACTATTTTGAGATAATCTCTTATCATTATAGCTTGCTGACTGCAAAGGATTTACTCCTGGCACACAGCAGTTTAAGTGGAAGTAATCTCAATCCATAATCTGAATCCAAATAAAGTTGACTTGAATACCTTTGAATGTGCTATTTTTAATTCTCCATGGTCAAATATCTCATTACTGGTATTTGGGTATTTTAGCTTGTAATTATTCAGGACTAACATATGGCTATATTTCTATTTATTTATGTCGTAAAATACACAATAAATTATTGCCTTCACACTTAGTTAAATTTCAGTTTTAACTCATGCTAGCTAACCTTATCCAGGAATTAATTTATTTTTAAAAATAAAATACACTTGATTCCTTTTAGTAGCACTTTTGCAGCCACATAGGTCCAGGTCACTGAAAAATTCACATGGGTATTACAAAATGCTGGTGACGTTCATTGTCTAACTGGCAGTAACTGAGGACTCTCTAGCTGAGCAAGAAATACATCAGTCCTAACTCCTGCGCTGTCAATACTAACAGAAGCCTGAAGCAATAGGAATGACTCAAGACTTGGGCTTCTATCACTGTATTAATTCTTACTCTGAATAAAGCAACCTTACAGAGCATTTAGGGGTACTGCAGATTCAGAGAGGAAGCTCCCCCTCTCCTAATACTGCCAGATACCATACGATCCCATATTCAGCTGACTAGGTGCCTACTGAACATTGTCCTAACCAATATTTGTGGACTGCAGCTGAGCTTACTGCAGTACAAAGCCATATTACTTGCCTGGGTCAGAAGAGTTCAAAGTCCTTGCTTCCAAATTTTTTTAGTTTTAATTACCTTCCATTACAGCTCTAATAAAGTCTAAGCCCTCCAGAATTACAGAGTATTAGTGATGATAACTTACAATGCTGCTACGACCAAAGTTAGAACTTCCACAATTACCCTAATGAAGTGGTAACATCAAAACCCTAGTGTAAAGCATTTAAACGTGAGCAACACGAACTGAAAGCCAAAACCCAAAAAAGTTCACTTGTATGTCTGCTTTACATATGCAAGACATAAACATATGAGAAAACTGTCTTAGTTTTAATTTTCAAGTATGAAAAAGTAAATCCTCATAAAAGCAAAATGAAATATTACACGATGCGGTGAGTTGGCCTTGGCTGGCTGCCAGGTGTCCACCAAACTGCTCTATCACTGCCCCTCCTCTGCTGCACAGGGGAGAAAATAAGATTTAAAAAAAGGAGAGTCTAGATAAAGAAGGCAGCATAATAAAGAATGCAAAGGCTGTGTGTGGAAGCAAAGGAAAACAAAAATGAATGTATCCTCTACTCCCCACCAGCAGGCATTTTCCAGCCACTGCCTGGGAAGAAGGGCCTTAGAACTTCCAGCAGTTGCTTTGGAAGACAAATGCCTTAATAACAAAATGTCCCCCCTGCACCCCTTTCTCTTAGCTTTTATTGCTGAGCACATCATATTTTACACAATATCTCTTTGGTCAGCTTGGGTCAGCCGTCCTGGCAATGTCCCCTACCAACCTCCCGCCCACTTCCAGCCTACTGGCCTTTTGAGGTGGGTGTGGGTTTGGAGAGACAGCCTTGACTCTGTCAGCACTGCTCAGCAGTAGCCAAAACACTGGTGTCTTATCCACACCTTTCTAGCTACAAATACAGAACAGCCTATGAGAGCTGCTATGGGAGAAGTTAACACCATCCCAGACAGATCCAAAAGACATGTCTGTGTGAAGAAAGTGTTAATTAAGAACTCCTTTTGAACTTCTCTAGTTAAAAAAAAAATCCCTTCTGAAGTACTTCCTTGTATTTTACACAGAAATTAATAACAGTAAGCATTGAGTGGGGGGAGAACCTTCTTGAAGAAAGGTTTTCTTCAAAATTATTATTTCTATAGATTTGATTCCTTTTTCCCTAGAACTGTATCAACTGAAGACCAGGTCAAATGTTTATCTGACTCTGCGAATAGCACCCATGATCCTGAGAGAAATGAGATGTTCCGTACAAATGACTGGTTATTTGATACTTAGCAGTTGAGAGGCAGAGGTAAAACACTTGTATTTATCTCTCTCTTATTTAGTATCTTCCTTCTTATTTCTCTCTTTCAGTCACTTTGTCTCTTTCTCATTTGGTCAGAATTAAAGACATTTTAAATGCCAAATGAAATTGCTTGTCAGATGTGGCCTGGACCCCTTGTTTTTTTTACATTCCCACATCGTATAACATGAGACAGAAATCTGGCCATTCAAGTTTAAGAGATCAAAATAGAACAGCTTTTGAGATAAGAGCTCCTGTAGGAGTAAGTACATTTCACATAGTCTGATGTTTGCTTGGTCTGTTGATAGATATAAACTGTGTTGGTACAGCAAATTTGTTTGGGTCAGGTTGGTACTTCAGATTTTTAGATGTTGATAAAAGCTATTACAAACGTTTTGTCCTCCCACTTTCCACAATGAAATTGTCTCAAATTTATTTGTTAGTTCACACTGAAACCTGAGAGGAGAATTTCCTGTGTTGCATTAATTTCTACTAAAATAGTGCTCTTCCTTCTTACTAAATAATAATGAAAATGCAAGTGTATGTAAAAAAATAACACAATCTTTTCTATTCCAATGCTAACAAACACCCTGTGTTATTCCTCAAACTGCAATTGTTTATATACAAGTCAGCACTCTTTATTGATGACTCATGCTACTGACAATACCTCTGAATTACCAGATCTGGCTTCTGCACAAAGACGCTCACAGCAATACCACTGGGAATAACAGTCTCTCAGTAGACTCTGATACAGAATCGTTCTGGTTGAAAGAGACCTTCAAGATCATCAGGTCCAACTGTTAACCCAGAACTGTCAGGTGCCTGTTCCAGTGCTTTACAAACCTTTCGGGGAAGACATTTTTCCTAATATCCAACCTAAACCTTCCCTGGCGCACCTTTGAGGCAGTTTCCTCTTGTCCTATTGCTTGCTACGTGGGAGAACAGACTGACCTCCACCTGTGGACCTGGCACTTGGCCCTGTTGAACCTAATACCATTGGCCTTGGCCCATCGAAACAGCCTGTCCAGATCCCTCTATATAGCCTCCCCACCCTCAAGCAGATCAACACACCTGCCTAACTTGGCATCATCTGCAAACCTGCTGAGGGTGCCCTCGATCCCCTCATCCAGATCACTGATAAAGACACTAAACAGAACAGGCCCCAGTACTGAGCCCTGGGGAACACCACTTGTGACAGACCAACTGGATTTAACACCATTCACCAGCACTCTCTGGGCCCTGCCATCCAGCCAATTTTTTAATCCAGCAAAGCATATGCCCATCCAAGCCATGAGCAGCCTACTTCTCCAGGACAATGCTGTGGTGTCAAACTATGTAAAAATGTATGGTAACAAGGCTAATGAAGAACTTGGTATCAACAATGACAACGTTGGGAATTGCACTGGTCAATTCCAGGGATTAATTTTAGACTTATTGTGCTACAGCTGGGTTTTTAATCTCAGCAGAATTAAGTCCAATATATCTTATGCTACTATAAAAAAAGTGAAACCTACTAATAAATCATCTCATACATGCTCCTCTTTGCCATCCAGGTAAACCTGGTCTCCAGAAAGGCAAATAACAACAGCACATCCCTCTTCTACAATCTCTCCAAATCAAGTCTTACTTCTGAAATTGAATTGCTTTAATTCATTTAAGATCAATGGATTTGTTTTGCCTAGTCAGATGAATGCTTGTATGTCTGAAATCAATCTTGGTATGTGGGATATAATTTGTTACTGTAAGAACCTCCAAAGGTAAGTATCATAAAGGGAGAAAATTATTTAAGACAAAGGACAGTGCTAACCCAAGTACAAGCTGACTATGTAGAAGTTGCAGTAAAAATCAGATCTTTTACAACTATTAGAGCAGTGGTGCTCTGGACCAAGGGCATTCTGAAACTGGGCATATGCATGGAAAGGGATTAATTCTCTGACAGTCCTTACAAGATAATTCTGAAATTGAAAAAAAAGCCCATATCTGAAACTGATTAATTCCTCCAAAACCCTCCGACACAAAATGGCTTTTCTCATATACTTCGGTAGAGAATTTATGTAATTAAAATTATTTCCTTACTCAAATTTTCAAATTAAGTTTTATACCTGCAAGATCTTCTTTGGAGGAAACGAGTCGAGGAGAGCTGTTACCTGGCTCAATTCTTAATGATAACCTGGAAAAAGAAGTTTTAAAAGAAATTAACAAAAAAATTCTCAATAAAATTTGAAAGAAACTGAAGAAATTAATTATTTTGGTCATGGCAAGTGGGAATTTTACTTTCTTGGAAGTGTAGTTATTTACTTCATTATGTAACAAACCAGTATTTTTTAAAAGTAAATCACTACCTGTTAGATCCAGGAAAGAAACTGTGAGGGAAGTCTATGAAAACAGAAATGGAAATTGATATTTTATACTTCTTATCAGTGTAAAATGCAAGCTCATATAGTCTTTCACCTGAAAAAAACCCTCCAGAAGTTAGTAAACTCAAATACAAACCTAATAGCAAACATTTTATTCCCTCTGTGCATGAAAAGTGAATTTATACTGTTACCACGTGGATATGTGGACTCAGAAACAGCTATTTAGAAATATTTGTTACTATGATTTACAGAAAAGGAGCAAAGTGGGTAAAGTGACCAACACTTAATAGTAAAAGAAGATAATTGAATAAAGTTATAATATTATATGCCCCTCCGCCTTACTCCATGTCTTTTATGATGCACTCACTGTTGCCTTATCTCAGTACTCCAATGTCTTGATCTTCCAGTACATACGACTTTGGCCACCTCTCCATTTTATGCCCTCTTAACTTGACATTGATGGCTCCTTTGTTATATTGTTATATAAAACAATTCAAATGTTAATCACATGGGAATTCCTTTCAGTATGGAAAAATAGCAAAAAACCCTTAATGAAGTCTTTCCCTGTAAATAGGGCCTTAGTGTGTGAATTTATCTTCTGTCCAGTTGCATCCCTTGCACAGTAGTTACTCCTTTGCTCATTTTTAAAGCTGATCTGTTCCGCACTATATTATAGGCTTACTGTTTCCATGCTGTGAGCTTGATTTTTGTGCAGAAAGCTTTTTTTAAAAAAATTTTTGTTTTTTAGAATCTCCTGCAGAACTGTGCTATTTACACATACTGAGAAATTTGGGTACTAAGCTCATTATACTGGATTAGCTCATAACTGATGAGCTGAAGTCCTTAGGCAAAACAGGATACTCATTTCAACTTGTTTCACGTAACAGTTGCTCTCCAAACAGAAGCAAACAACCCTTCTGCTAACCCATCACCCTTCCACAATTACTAATTCCTTTCTTCTATTTCTGTCTGTACAAGGGAGCAGTTACATATCCTTGCCCACATGTGATAACTGCACGTTTTAGTTCTGGCCAGCTTTGAGGAACTCACCTCTGATGCTCCTTCCTCAACCTGGTATCAAATAAATTATACACTTTTATTAGTCCTTGGTGGCAATGGCAACAACTTACTTTGTCACTGTGGAAACATTTGTTTAAAAAGTCCATTGCAAAAATATGATTGCAATTCAGTCCATATAAGTAAATAGCTTCTCTCTTTTACAATGGTGTGATTTGTAATGCATTCTTCCTGAAAATGTCTTGCTTTGTTAGACTACAAGGAATTAACATCTCTATGTAAGGATTACAGACTAGACTCTTGTTCTTAAGGATGCTGATCTGAATTGTGCTTATTAAGCAGATCAAATGTATCATTCCAAGTAATTATTTACAGAATCAAGTATTTTTCAGAGCAAGTGTGGCAGGCCTACCTCACATGCCTGAGGAGGTCATAAATCACTTGTCCAACTTCACATTTTGTATCAACTTAAATAGCTTACTACGTGTCAAGCTCCAAGACCCAGTAGAACTCTTACATGTTTGAAAAAAAGCACAGGTGAAATACTGCCTACAAATAGGTATGGAAGGGGAAGTGCCAGGACCTGCTATCAGATTTAAGAGAAGGACATTCTTATACCTTCTTTAGTGGTCAGAACATCTAACAAAAGCAAGTAAGATCAACCTCCATGCAAGGACTTGTACTATACTATTTCTCTCTTTCTGTTGGAAAATATTATTGTAAAGAAAAAGGGAAGATAACAGCAGAAATTAAGACCTAACAATGTTATGCTTTTAACAAGGTTTTAGAAAGTGGCATGGTATCATTCTGCAATCTAGAAAGCACCTGTGGTGTGTGCTGTGCTTACAAGTTCACTGACTGCTCAACAAGTGAGTCTGCTAGGACAGTAAAGCTACTTTCAATTCTCCTGATTTTAAGCAAGTGACAGAGGATAGAGAATAGTCCTGCATGAACAAGAAATGTAGCTGCTCCATGAGGAGGCTGAACAAAACGTATTCATCTTTGTTGAGACAAGGAAGATCTAAGTTGCAATAAAGCAGCGCAGTTCTCAAAGTTACCACTTAGGGCATTACTGACCAGTACTTGTGTACAAGGTAAAATGGCTCTGACATATCTGGAACATTATGGACTGCCTGTGCAGTAGGTCCAATGGTTTCTAGAAGCTTCACTGTCCCCGAGAATGCCCCATGGAAGAGGCAGCCCAATCACAACTATAGCTATTTGTCCATATGGCCATTGGATCATGAGAAATCTCAGACTAACAGTGAAGGTTTTCCCCTGCTCCTGCCTTTGACAACAATTCTTGGTGGAAAAGGTCCAGGGAGTATAGCTGCCTGGCTGGCATGGACTGTGGCCAAGGTTCACTGTTACAAGTACTAATACTTTAAGCATCTGCCATACGATACTTGTTACCGCAAGACTGAAAACAATATGGTGCAGCTGGCCTTTTAGATCCCATCCTCGTTAGGAGTCAGTATAATGCTTTAATTGCCTGTTAACTTCTCTTGGACTCTTTCCCATAGCATTCTACCTATCTGAATTTAAACTGGAGCTGATTTTTCAGTAAATTATCTTACTAGTATATTGGAATACCAGTGTCTTGCCTCATATGCTCTGAAGAACTCAACTGTATGTAGAAAGCGCAGCCTATGGAATGGGATTCCAATCCTGATTGTCCTGTCCACGTAACACTGAAATACAAGTAACAGTCTTCAAACTGGCTTTCCTCAAAAAACAACTGTGGAGATAGCAATGACCAGCAATACATTTTGGGTGTAACTGGAAGGAATTCTGATGCTTTAGGTCCTATTTTTGCCCCCTTTGCTCTCAGATTCCGCAGAGAACAGTGTATGGGCTGAGAAAGAAAGATCTATTATTTTTAGGATATGACATCATTGTCAGGGGTTTTCTGGACTGTTCCTTCTTGCTGACAAGCACAAACCTAAAGCAAGCAATTGGACTGGCACAAAAAATTGTAGAGAAAAGCTTTGTTTACATAAAGTGGCTGCCAGATTTTCCTCTTCAGTGTAATTGAGGTTCTCGTTTGGCAAAATGTGTGTTGGGGTCCTGCCAATACATTTTAGGGCAACTATCTAAGCTTCTCTCCCTGACAGCCTGGTACTGAGATCGTTCTGTTCTCCCTGCCAAAGGTCAGGCATGCATCTCTTCAGAGTACACTAATGCTGTTCCTGGCTCAAAAAGAGCAGTCACTGGAAAGAGCGAGAGGGAAGATTCTTTCTCACTATAAAAATTCAGCACTCTCTGCCTTTTTAAGGCTTACAGTTTCTTCTGGCATGGGACCAGAATATGCTATGAAACTGAAGATCCATTAGGGAAAACTGAGAGGAAAATGCGAAATCAAATATTCAAAACAAAATCTAAAAACTTACCAAAGATAAAGATGGAAGAGGAATGAGAGTTCTCTTTAAGGGTAGATGTAATGCATTTTGATGAATATAGACTTTAATTTAAAGCTTATTCTGATGAAACTATGGTAGAAAAAGGTGAAAGTTCTTCTATGTATATAAACTGCAGCAACTTTACTATGCTAAGAATCAAATCTTCCCATTTTTTTAATAGCTCTTGTGACTTGCAGTCAAGTTTTTCCTTGCCATAGTGAAGCGTAGAAAGAGAACGGCTAAATTTGATTGAAATATTCTCACAAATAACAAAATCAAAAGAAAAGTACTAAATTGCCTTCAAGATACATCACATAACTTCCAGCATTATCAGCAAGGCTGCTGCTGAAGTTAAAATTATTTTCAAATTTAAAACAGAATTAACTCTTGTAGTTTTTCCAAATATTATGCTATAGTATCATTACTTACAGAAACCACTTCTTTGCTTTTTCCTAAGATGAAAGCTATTGTATACATAATGTTAACATTGACACATCATCAGGAATCTCCATCTAAAAATCAAATTAAGCAACATGACCAGTTTCTTGAATCCAGTCGAGGGGCTATAAAGCCTGTACCAACTACAATTCTTCACCTCTACCGATTACTACTCAGTTTAATTTTGCTCTGTGTCCGCAACTCTAATGAAGCATGGAAATACATGGGAAATTAGTAAATAATGACCATTTGTTAAATGTTAACACTGAGATTTAAATCTCAGACTACTTTTAACGCAAGTCTTGGACTGCTGTGCACAATGCTAACGTGCACAACACATCTCTATTTCTGAAACATATACAATGTCATGAGACTGAGAAAAGGAAGAACACGTGCGTTCTATCATCAGTACTCTGGCAGGAATTCTAATTCTGTGAGCTAGATGAATTTTGCTACAAAAACACTTCTTTTTTTTCCAAATAATTTTCCTACAGAAATACGACTATTCTCACTATCTCTGATCAACCAGACACAAAAGCACAAACCTATCGAACCATAGCCAATATTAGCTTTTGCAATGAACTTCTTTTTGCTGAAGTTTACCCTAAGCAAGGGGACACATTTTGGACATACTCTCTCTGCTTGAAGTATGTCCTGATAATACTTGGAGAAATGCCAAAATAATACTTTGTCTGATTCATTGTACTTCTTGAATTATTCTCTCAGAAAAGCAAAGTTACACACACACTCATCACAAGAATCCATATCGAAAGATTTGACTGAGGGAAAGTACTCTGTGCACAGTGGCCTGGAGCGGAGCTGAGGGAAACAGCTTTGGCATCTGGAATTATCACCAACTGCAGTTATGTTCAAAATCGAAAAGACAAATCGCTTGACTGACGCTACACTCAAACACGTGTTTTTTGTCTGTTATGGCGACACATTTTTTTCATGAACTGTCTCAGCAGGATTTTGCATCTGTATGCCAGGAAGATCATCTCTAAGTGCAGAGAAATGTAGAATGGTTGGGGTAGTTCATTCTTCATGCTCTTATAAACATGACCCCACAATGGTAATACACAGTCTTCTGAGTGACTGAATCTGTTCCTTTCTTTTCACAAACTCTAACTGGTAGCCTTCACTTCATTAACTGACCAAGTTTCAACTTAAATTATTTAATTATTTGTCTCACTAGTCCAATTAAGAAGCCATTCCAGAATTCCATTACTCTTGTGGTTAGGAATCATATTTCAACATCTAGCTTCTGAATTTTTGTATTTGTTTATCCTTGTGCTACATTACAATTTAGTTTCAATTGGTCTTCACCCTCCCTATTTTCTCCCAGTGGTGTTTATACATAGTGATTCTACTACCTAAACTTCCTCCCTTTTAGCCTCCTTTTCTAGGCTAAAGCCAAACCTAGTTCTTTAAGTGTGGTGTTACAAGACAGACTTTATTCACCTGACTGCACCAGCATTTTTTTTAAACCACTCTAGGCATGGATGGCCAGAACCGCATACTCTACTGCACGTAAAGTCTCACCAGATCCTTTTGAAGCAGTACTAACAAATGTATTTTTTGAATAGAAGCACTGTATTTCATAGCGAGTAGGGATGAATTTGTCTTTTCATGGCCGCATCTCACTTCCGACTGCCATTTACTGATCAAAACTATGAATTATTTTTAGAATAAATATATAACGTTTTTATTTTTATGTCACTATCATTTTAGTCATCAGGCCATCTGACTCTTTCCTTTGTGATAACCAAATCAACTTCTGCTTTGACAAACTCTTCCAACACTGTTTCGTTAGCTTATGGTCCAAGTACACAAAAATTCTGAGACAAAGTTCTTAACTGAAGTATTTAATAAAGCTGGTAACAAGACTGGTTTTAAAGAAGTTCATTAGCAACCCTGCTCTTCAAAATATACTCTAAAATCTTTCATACCACCATCATATTACTGAACATCTGGTTGCCTTGAATACTTTTAATTCTGTTCACCTAAATAGAGGTATTATATTTGTCAATAGCTAATTATATAGCATTGCAACCTTGGTTGAGTTATTTAAAACCTTGGCTGCTAGACTTATGATTTAATGTGCTAGTTCTTTCAGAATTATTCCCTCCTTTAATGGAGTACATCGGCATACTGACCAATGTGCTCTATGGTGTCTGTGTCACACCACTGCGTGGGTTAACTCTTCTCCACCGCTTTTGTAAGCATTGCTTTAATATGCTTAAACCCCCCAAACTGTCACGTTTCTAAGTACCAGATTACTAAAAATAGTAATTTGAAATTGGAAGATGTTCTAAATGTATTATTTACAATAGCACAGAGTCAATCCTGGACATCTAGGAGCTGGCTTTAGGGCACCTGAACAAAATTCCCAGAATATAACCATTAAGTAATATAATAAAGACTAGAGCTACCTCTGCTTCTATCATTTACAAAGATACTTCATTTTGGAAATCTGGTTAGAGTCATAAAGGAAGACTGTCATTCTGGATTTTACTCAGGCACCCTGGTGTTATCAGCTCTGCCAATAAAATATCAAGAATACCCAACAAATCCCAAGTCAATGGCTTCAGTCAATGGCTTTTTGTTCAACTCTTAACAGCCAAGTGACCTTTCCATTAAAATCACCCAAACCTAAAGAATAGTACTTACTTATAATTGTCGTCTTCTACAAATTTCTGAAGTTCTTCAATGTAACGGACAGATTTCAAATACTTTTGCACGTGGGGCAGTGTTGTAAGATGATCTGTGGAATGTTCAAACAAAAAAAAGATTAGCATTCAGGTAATGAATTTTGAGTCATACTCATGCTGAGTATTTGTCAAGATCCCCAGACCAGCAGATTTCTTGACATAAGGCTTCACTAACAGGGTAGAACTGCAGAATGAAATTTAGAGTAAAATCTTAAAAGAAGCACCACCCTCATGTTCCTCACTTCATCAACAAGTAAGGTTAAGTGGAAAACCTTAATACAACAGTTGTTAAACTGTGTACAGACTGAAATATTTGTATTTTTTTAAAGGTATCATCAGAATACTAACCAAAAAATGATAATGAAATTAAACATTCTAGACTCCAAAGACATCATATTTATTCTATAGAAAAGGAAAGACATTCGGATAAATTCTCTCTGGCTGCCTCAGGTGGAAGCAGATTATAACCCAAATGCAACAGATGTACAAGAAAGTATTTAAATTTGTTACTCACATGCAGAAGTAAACTCTGCACAACTGTTATAGCTCTTACAATTTAGAATATGTGCTTATTTGCCTAATCTATTGCTAAGATTGAAACTGCATAGAAGGGGAAGTTACATCCCTTACTAGTGTTCAACTCTACTAGAGTTAGCCTCTTGTGTTGCCTTTAGGCCAAAAGCCGCTTTCACAACGTTGTACTAAAGAAATTTTAGTTAAGGCCTAATAGATATAACAAAATTTACCAACCATAGTTACAGGAGACTTGCAGATCAGCTATTATTCGGAGAATATTGTTCATTTGATTGGATCTTTGTTCATTCTCCATAATGCTGCCTGAAGCGGGATATGCAGAATCAATGTAGATTAAATCCAAGAGATAAATTCCTGAAACAAACAAATCAATCAACCAACTGACCTAGTGTTTCAAAGAGTAATAGTAGCATAATTTTTAATGAATACAACAACCAGCAACTATTTACCCCCACTGTGGTGTGAGCTCGTTAAACACAGGAGAGCTTGGAATCTGCATGGTGAAAAATTTCATAAATAGACCTTAAGTTCTATGACACCTCTTAAAAAAGAACAGAAAATATTTTGCTCATGACACTTATATAGGCTAGGGTCTACTACGAGCAGTTTGGAGGACCGTAACAGGGACACTAAAGAAAGAAAGAGTGACAGCTGCCACCAACTGCTGCTGATGGTACAGGCAGGCTGCGTGGAGCTGACAGCAAACACAACAGCCTCTGGCCGCAGCGAGCAGTTCAGCACCGTGCTGTTGAGCCTTCTAGGCCTGCCACTATTTACTACATTAGGATATTACTGCTTGATTCGCCTGAGACTCCAGGCTGCACTTGCTAGGAGACAAGAGGAGATGATATTTAGGTTTTGATTATGTGAGGATTTAAAAAAGCATGAAGAAAAGGGGTTTATTTATTAATTTCTTAATTGAAAAAAAATAGCATTGTTATTTGCCTAGGCCCAGATTTCTTGGTCAGTTAGTACTACAGAAAGATGGGTGATTATTGTAGTTGCCAAAAATGCTGATTGTTCTTGCACTTTTCCAAAGCACTGGCTGACTAGACTAAATGTCCCTTTTGGTCAGTAAAGAAGACTATTAGATACTGAAGTCACGTGTTGCATGATCTCAGCTATCTTAATCACCAAAAATTTACCTATATCCAATGTCTGGTAGGCAGGTATTTTGCAGTTAAGTCTCTGTTGTACAGTACTTTTAGCTTTACAAATTATGTAAGAATGAAAAAGGAAGGCTGAAATGAATTAATGATACGACATAATATTTCTTGCATGGCACTCTACTGCTTTTTGCCAACACAGGCCATGCAGTTTCACATATACCATTTCCATTTGTAGCAGGCTTCTGTTACAGCCCTAGAACAGTTAGAAAGCAATCACAAATGACGGGAAAAGTACTGAGTGGGAAGTACATAAAATACACAGTCATCAAGTTTGAGAAAACTGAATCATCACTGAGACTGCCTAGAAAGTTTTAGCTTCTAAGTCTGGAAAACTGAAAGAGAATTCTGTAACACAGTCTTGCAATACTCATGAAAGCTACTATGAAAACATAACGCAAGACTCACCAACTTCAGAAACTAACAGAATGCACTTAAATGAAGATGAGGAAGAGTAACGCTCTTGCCTTTTGTGAGGATACTGTCAGCAGTTTTAGTATTTCAGTTGTATGAATGCAGGGAAGGAGCACAGAGGCTCTGAGTGGGTGTGTAAAAGTGATTTATTTTAGGACTTCTATCATGCTCTCTTTCAATCAGGCCTTGGCTGCAGATCATAGGAAGGGACAAAGTCATAATGCACAGTACTTGATCTTCTAAGGAAGTGGAATACTTCATCTGCTGAGGCAGTCATAACATGACACTTTTCACCTTCAGCATGTCCTTGGCCACATGGGCACCCTGTGATTAAGACCTCCTGAAAGAAGTGAGAGCAATCACCATATGAAAGACTCTTTTGCCTCCTCATGGAGCCGTGTGACAGCCAGACATACCCAAACTAGACAATACAAGATAGAAAGTGTAGCTGCATCCATTCTCAACATCGGTTTTATTTTTTTTATTTAAAAAATCCCATAGCTGCACATTCAATCTCCAGGAAATAAGGAGTGCTTAAATTTGTAATTGTATAACTTTGAACACACGTTTACAAGCAATTTATACAATTTCCACAAACACAAAACCAGCAGTGATAAATGTTAATGAAGTGGATGCAACCCAAATACTGCAATACCACTTGCAGTAGAAATCTTTCATGTACAGTCTTCAATATTGTTACTTGTACAAAGTGCAAATCAGATTCTGCTGGATGTGCATTTCAAAGAGGAAACCACAGTTTACACAGTGAACTGAGAGCAAAATACAGCTAAGTTCTAGCAGGACTGAATCTTCTGACATCTCACAACTTAATGATTCTGTATGAATTAAAAAAAAAACAAACCCGAAAAAACTGTGCACAATGACGCGTGTCATTTGCTATGATTCCACTGAACACTCCAGATTGCATGAAAGCTTGGATCAATGGAGGCAGCTCAAAGCAGTAGTCCTCTATCTGATTTTTGCACATCATATGAAGGCAACTGCTAGCTAAAGGTGGGGACACTTTAATCAATGTTTCTGAGTTGACGTAAGCTTGGTCAAACTTTATTTTGTAGCTACATATTAATTACCTTTTTTGACACAATGGTCTACTAAAATCCACTCTTATCAGCTCCTTTCTCTGTGCATCTTGAAATCTCATGGCTATCGACGTTGAACATTACTTAGCAAGAGATCATGTTCCATCAAGAACAATTTTATTTTAAAACAAGTTAAGAAGAAATATTCTAATATTCTGTTAGATCTGAAATAGAATAATTCTGAAAACTCTCTTAGAAGTTTCTACTGAGGCAGAATCTACTGGAAACAATAGCACATGGCAATTGTAATGCATGAGTACTTGAGACAGCTTTGTAAACTGCAGCTTTTTCAGTATTCCACCTTACCAGTCAATTCACATGTTCTTCTAATGGTTCAGGAACAGCACTGTCAGAATATGCTTTCCAACACTTGCCAAAATAAACTAAGATTTATACTTTTCAGTTCCTATGAACTATGGAAAAAAGTCTTAAAACATCACAGAACACAAACATTAGAACAATAGAACAAAAATATAAGAATATCTATGAATACTATCTCAGAAGTCTGACTCGACATCCACACCCACCCAAAATATCCCCCAAAATGCCTTCTTCCAAATCACAGCAGTAATCCAAACCAAACTAAAAGCTCTAAAAGCCCAAACACAGTACTGTGATCCCAGAAAGCTAACCTGATGTAAGCCCTGGTTTTATAGTTTTTTGGGTGCAAATGCAACTGGTAGAAGTAAAGAAGTGTATTAAAGAAATAGAAGAGTATCTTAATACTCTATGTATGTTGCAGGGACTGGGGCAGGAAGTGTGCTCTGTGTGTTCGCAAACCACCTTATGTACTAGGAGTTACTAAGTGATCTGTAGCAGTGTTCTACTATCAGCTAAATATTACACAAATACTGCTACAGATAAAAATCTGTAACTCCTTGGAGTGATAACTTCACTCTTTTTAAACTTAGATTTTAGAGGAGGAAAAACAACAACTCAAACCCCAATTTATCTTTTAATCTCTTCTGAACTGACCTATTACAAGGGGTCTGATCATAAGCAGAGCTGTTTCAGCTCCCATCCAACGCACAAGTGTTACTAACATTTACACATTGACAACACGGACCAGGCACTTTCCACATCAGAATGAAGGAAAGAACCCTGATTTCGCCAGTACTGGAATGGCTCTGTAGCTGAATAAAACCCGACTGAGTAACCAAGATTTCTTCCTGATCTGGAGAGCCTACCTAGATTTACAGAATCACAGAATAGTAGGGGTTGGAAGGGACCTCTCAAGATCATCTAGTCCAACCTCCCTGCCAAAGCAGGTTCACCTAGGGCAGGTTACACAGGAATGTGTCCAGGTGGGTTTTGAAAGTCTCCAGAGAAGGGGACACAACCTCTCTGGACAGTCTGTTCCAGTGCTCCATCACCCTGACGGCAAAGAAGTTTCTCCTCATGCTGAGGTGGAACTTCCTGTGTAAAAGCTTATGCCCATTACCCCTCGTCCTATCACTGGGCACCACTGAAAATAGACTGGTCCCATCCTCCTGACACCCACCCTTCAGATACTTATAAACATTGATAAGATCCCCTCTTCTCCAGCCTTCTCTTCTCCAGGCTAAACAGTCCCAGGGCTCTCAGCCTTTCCTGGTAAGAGAGATGTTTCAGTCCCTTAATCATCCTCGCAGGCCTCTGTTGGACTCTCTCCAGTATTTCCCTATCCTTCTTGAACTGGGGAGCCCAGAACTGGACACAGTACTCCAGATGTGGCCTCACCAGGGCAGAATAGAGGGGGAGGAGAACCTCCCTCGACCTGCTGGCCACACTCAGTAGATTCCATATAGCAGCTCTTCGCTGTCCCCTCCTGTCAAATGGCACATCAAAATATAGTTAAAGGCTGTAAAAATTCTATTTGCTCAGAGCCTCTATGCTGCAACATGCCTTATGGCAGCCTGGTTCAAGGCTACTTTCTAGCTATTTTGATAAGTTTGCAGCTATTCTCATTGATATCAAGGGTATAACCATGCTCTCAAACTCTATCAGTAGTCATAAGCATTTCTTCAGGACAGTAAATTTTTCAGGACAATATACAGACAAGGATCAATGAGCAATAAAAAGGATGAGGTGTGGGGGTTAGCATTGGTCCTGCAAATTCCAAACAAAAGTGCAAGGATATGGGCTTTCTGCGGGTAGTGGGGTGCAGGAGGAAAGAAACCAAACTGATGGATGCCAATAAAAAGTTAAATTGAATGTATCATGCTGGAATGTAACAGAACATATTATTTGCAAATACACATCAAGCTACACCTTTTCAGTGTTGTTCCTCTCCCTCCCTCATTTTAAAGCAAGAAGGACGATTAGTTCTATTTGACTTCTTTCCTAGTGTTACCAGCCTTCATCTAGGCAATGGCAGTTTGAACACTTCTACATATAAGATGTGACAGCAGAAATAGATGAGCGTCAGTTGATTTTTCTCAGAGGAACCACCAAATTATTCCCTCCAGCAAAAGACTTTAAGACCTGCTTCTTAAAGGAAAGGTTCAGGGTTGCCATATGCCAAAGAAAACATGCAGCACTAGCTTTTCAAACCTTGGCTTACATTTGTGCTACTGTGCACTGAAAAAAGCTCTCTAAGATGTGAAGCCATCAGGATATTTTCCAGAAGCTGAGCTCATGGGCAGCTGCTTCCACAGGCAAAACATTTTCCAGTGATACTGACTTTTCTCCATTGTTACTAGAACTAATTTTGCAGCTGGATATTGTATGCGGACAACACAGTATTCCTTAGTTTATGGTATCATGGAAATAATAACACAGACTAAGGAAAAGCATGGACAAATAATCCAGAACTAAATTTATCAATGGAAAACAAACTGAGAAAGGGGACCAATTATTTCTAAATCGGCAAAAAGAACTATAATATCTAGCTCTTAAATTTTTATTGCAGAGCTCAAACAAAACAGTAATATTACTCACAGTTTAAAGACAGGGAAACTGAATTACAACAAAAAAAAGTGACCTTGAAATGTAGCAGAGGATGCCACCCATGGCTAAATTTTACTGGAAAAGTATTTATGGAAAACTGTAGTATTCAGCAGAATGCAAACCTAAGTCTGTATATTTGTGTCTCGATTCACAGCTGAGCTTCTCCCGTTATTTCTTTATTCAATACTGAAGGCTTCTGAGCAAGAGAGAATAACACTGCGGCAGGTAGTAAGTAAGCATACTTCAAAGCTGATGGCTACTAACAACACGCTCTTAAGAAAAATAATCCCAAGCCTTCTGAAACCAGTTGTTATTCAGTTGCACCCAATCCTGATGAACTTCAGCTCAAGCGCATCAGGTTTACAATTTTCTCAAACAGTTACGGTGTGCGAGTTGTTCCTCACTAAAAAAAATGACGTAACACTATGAAAGACAAAATACTGTCAGATCAGTAAATCACATGTATGAGGTTATATCAGTTAAAAAAAAAAGTTGGGATGATATTACTTTAAACCACAGTAGGAGAAACAAATGGAAATCTGGTTTTAAGGCATATGCCTGGAAGTCAGAAAATCCAGGTTTAAATTTTCTGTTCTGTCACAGGTTTCTTTGACCCGGGCAAGTTATTGTTATCCTCTATTTTCCATGAGTTCAGCGAGAAAGATGGCATTTCCTGTCAGAAAGACCTAATGAAAATAAATGTTATGACTGGGAAGACTTAACAAAAGTGGGGTTTAAATACCTTATGGAAAATATGTAACAATGTGCAGCCTGTAGAAGTAGCAGCACCAATTACTCTTAATAATTCAGAATTACAACTCTGTTTTGGGGGTTTACAAGAATTTTCAGGCACAAGGTGACAAAACTTACATTACCCCAAATTGTCTCACAAATACACACTGTTATGAAACTGATCATAAAAAAACTGTGCAGATAAAGATTCAAAAATTGCATGTTCTCAATTGGGTCTTTTTGGTTTTGCCTTACTCTTTTTTATAATGGATATGAAACTATCTTGTAAAATAGTAGGGCTAACAAACCCCATATTAAGTGGTTAAAGCACACCACTACTACATACTTGATGTATATACTTTAGCGCATAGTGCTCTGCTAAGGGTCTGTTCAGTTTTGAAAATGCAAATAGGTCGGGAAACAGCTGCTGTATGGCATTTTTGTTAGTCAGACATTCATTACTTTGCAACAAAGAATAATTGGGTGATGTGGAAGTATTCCAGATGAGCCTCAGGACTTCAATTTCTTATTCTTACTTAACATTTTGATCAAGTACTATAATGATCTTCCACATTTGTTTGGTAAATTGTACTGTTACCATGATGATGAAAAACACAAGCTGTAAGAGGGAAAAAAAAAAAAGAGTTAAATGTTTTAATGAACAAATTTAGTTTCCTACTAATCATCATGTACACTTTCTAAAGATATTCACAACCCAGAAGCCCTCAAATGCACGTGCTGCAGTGCAACATGGAGGTCTGGGTATAGAGCGTTCTTTCCGTACAGTCAGCAGTGTCTACAAGACACACTGTAACTGGCACGTAGAACAGAAGGAAACCTACGGAAAATAATTATTTTCCCTTTTTTTCTCCCCAGAACTTGAATAATGACACGGGTTTGATAGGAAAACCAGAAGAGACAAAAAATGTTTCCACTATGTAGTCAGCTATATTTATGAAAGCCCTTTCCCACATACAGTAGTGTGGTTGTATCATACTAAATAAAGCACAGGACAGACAGAAAGCAACTTATCAATTAACTAAGTGGTAGAAAGCCCAAATCTCTACAGTCAGCAGTCTGTAAAACCAAAGACACCATTCTTAGGAGATTAGCTCATAGTCAGAAAAGCCAACAGTTCTGTGGTATCATTGGTTTCAGGAAGACTGGATATTTTCCATGGACTAAGGGGCTGGAAAATTTTTCTACAAAACCAAATGTATATACTGGTTAACCTTGGTAGGACTTGGAGTACTCTAAAAACAAATGAAGACAAATCCTTGCCGAGGCAACAACATGTGATTTGTACTACACGCTGCTGGCAGGGTGGCCAAGTGAGTGGGATCACTCCCAGGAAAGTTGAAGCGGGATCACAACCAGGTACATCACCTCTGTCTGACGCCAGCTGGCCAGAGCGTGGCATCGGTATCACACACATGCACAAATGCAGAGCTGAGGCTGAGTCAAAAAGACATAAAAATTCTCAATTAAAAAGATTTGTGTAACTTATACACCGTCAAATTCCAAAACAGCCATTCGTGCCGCTCTCCAGCATCTTCCCTTGCCTGTCATCAGCCTAATGAGAGTGTGAATCTCTCACAAAATCACAAAAGCTTTTCTAAAAAAAAACAGGTAAAAGCAATGCCTGTAATGACGCTGCCAGTAAGTTACTGAGGGGAAGTAGCAAACATGATAGCTTTCTAAACATTATTTCTTCAACTCAAGGATGAATTGGAAGATACATTTTCTGTATTTGCCAGTCTTTTCTGCTGTTGTTCTGTGAACATCCATCTAAGTGAAAGGGAAAACAATTATGGCTTCAAACCACGTGACTTCTGCCCTTCAAAGAGAGTAATGAGAAGCATCTTGAAAACATATCAAGAATTTTCCTTATACAAATCCTCATGTAAGTAAAGGAAAAAGGGAAACTTTAAAAAGAGATGCATTTCTTAATAAGTTACAAATATATTAATTAGTGCTTTAAATAATTATTTAAATTGCTTTACAGCATTTTAACTATGGTTGGTACAATGAAAGTTGCCAGAGATAGCTTCACACCAAAACAAAATTTAGTTTTACTTTTAAGGTAGATGATAACACGCAGTTTGCAGGAAATGTTGCTCAGCAGTACGCCTTCTTATAAAATGCAATGCAGTTATGTGCACAGACGTGGCAACCAAACAGAATACAGTTAATTTTCAAAGAGGTTTTAAAGATAAGTTTTCTGTCTCTGCTTGGCAGCGGTGAGGCCACATCTGGAACACTGCAGTCCAGTCCGGCTGCACCTCTGCACGGCACAGAGGTGTCAGAGTGGAGAGAGGCCAGCACAGGACCCGGACACGGCCGGGGAGCAGGAGCGCTGGACGGATGAGGACAGGCTCCAGGGACGGCGCTGGAGAAGAGACGGGGCCAGAGGCGCGGAACGCAACAGCAGTTACTTCCCTAACAAAAAGGAGTGTGTGTGGGAGTTGGAGAGAGCAGAGATCTTTCTCAGAGATGGTCTGTGACAGTGTAAGAAGACACTGACACAAACTGCAGCAAGGGAAATTCCAATTAGAATAAGGAAAAGGAAAAAAAAAATGCAACTGAGCAGAAGGTTGAACCAGTTGACCTCTAAAGGCCTCATTTTCCAAGTTATTTCTTCCTAACCCCTTTAACTTGCTGACGTGGCTACAGAACTGGCCTGCCTACTGTACTATAGGCATGCTGACAAAAACCTGGATAGGGAACACCAGTTCTGACAGATCTTCTAGCAGGTTATGCTCTTACTAAATACTATGCTTTTCACAGTAAAGGGAAGATGAAAAATGCTTGTTCACTCTACCCTAACAACTTGCGTGCACTTGTACATTCTGAGGCGCAGACCTTTAATGATTTTGAGACAGTCAGAAGTATCGTATACTAGATGCTACTCTGCAGGGTTATGCTACGTTAAAAGTGACAGATTATGATAAATAAATAGAAAGGGAAATAAATATAAGGCAGGTTACTGAAGATTCACTGGCCATATAAATCAGAAAAAAAAAAAAAACTTTTGTTGTTTTCACTGAAGTTTTCTCTGAGAAGGTTGATGATCTGGAAAGCTGTGAGCATTCTAGTTCTTGGATGAGTTTTGAAAGAATCGGTCTTTTCCCCAGTCCAAGTGTGTGACAATGGCCTGTTCCATATTACAGCTCTATCCACAAATGTGATTGTATAATGCTTCTGTTCTTCTTTCCAGTCATATCTATTTTGTGTCCTGACTCATAGGAATGAAGATTAAGAACAAAGCCAAAGCACAGCATAAGTAAAATTTCAAGGAACTGACCCTTCAGTTTGACAGCTGATTTAAAGCACTTCAGAGAAAATAAAAAATTCTTAAAAGATTCTTTCTTACTTTTTGATACATCAAATCCTCAGCTGAGCAGCTTACCATTATGTTGCATCGCATGCAAAGACTGTTACGGACCTATATAAAGTTTTAGCTGTTCTTTCCTCAAGCACACTGGTGACCTCAAAAGAAAATATTTCAGAAGCAGGGCTGCTAATCCAAGGGTCACTCAAGAGCATCTGTAAACGCCTGAGACTTTTCCGAAAGCCACTACCACCTGGAACACCAAAGAATCCTGTTTAACTCAACTAACTCACTTTCAGCCTTTCTTCTCACCTATGCTTAAGGAAAGAAAGAAATATTACCATTGCTTTGCACTGAGCCACCCCAAAGCTAAAAGAAGGAAACAATCCCATGGTGCTTCCTGAATAATCTCACCCCATTGGACCACTGGAATTAATAATTCCACTTTTGTCCCTGTAGCAATGAAGCCTAATATAGAAAAACAGACAAAAAGGTGCAAGGTAAACAAAGCAGCTTTCAAAATAAGGTACCAGAATGTGAAAGAAAAAGTTACCAGTAATTCGGCTGGAATTACACTCAGGAATTTGTGACCAAAATCATCTCTGACTGGTGCAAACTATTCTCTTATGCACTGAATCAGTCTAAAAAATTCTGAAGCTGTCTGGAGCTTCGCAGCAAAGCCTTCCCCCTGAACAAACTGAATTTTCTCAAGAGCATTGCCAATTTTGGTTTTGGTTTTTTTTTTCATTTTTTCCTCCAAACCCAACTATTTCCTAATTCTTTTACCATGAATCAGGAAAAACACATTACAGAAGACTAAATGTTGTAATAGTGATTAATTTTTTTTTAAAATTAAGCATATGTTATCCAACATCAGAAAGCAGAGAATACTTCAGAACAGAATATAAGACAAAAGCAAAGGTACAATAGTTGTTTTCCAGATGTAGCTTCCTGTCAGCAGTGAGCTGTGGTTTAGGGACTTCCTGAGACAGATCTTGTATAAACACTTTCGTGTTTAAGTCTGGGTGGTATTTTTTCTTTACAACATTTCTCCTGTGAATACTTCTGTTCACTTTATCTTTTTCCTGCTATGCCTCCACACACACTTAAAAAAAACCCCAACTTTCAAAAGATCTTGTGGCAAATGAATTCAGCAACTGAACCGCACAGCGTCTGAAAAACGAATCCACTGGATTTCTCAAAGCTTGCCTTTTTAAGATTAGTACATTCCCATCCACTTTGTGTAACTTGACCTTCTGAATACTGACTCAAAGTTAACTTCTATGACCAGCTGTTTTACAGCGCATTTGCTAGTTCTCAAAGCCAAGTCCAACATTAGACCACTCCTTACTGACTGAATCACTCCGGTGAAGACAACTGTCAGCTTTCACAGCCAGAAAAAAACTGCTATTAGTATCCTACTATCAGTAGGATCTGCTGCTCTCCAGTCATGGATTTAAATATAAGCTGATCTCTGAGAGTCTCAGTATGAAAAGCAAATGGGAAAACTGTGCCGTTCAGCCTAAAGCCTTTAACAAAAGCAATGAACTCCACTTTGTAGTATCACAAATCCAAGGAAAAGCCATTCCCATTTGGCCCACGCAGAACACCCACAGGAAGGTGAATTCCAGTTTTCATTTCAACCCTTCCCAAAGAGCAAACATTTAGTGTTGCCAGACAATTCAGATATCCTGTGAACACCTGGCACATCTGAAGAACAGATCCCTGTCATCTATCAAGTTGGCACAACTTTTATTTTTCCCAATAAACAAAACTGCAACAGAGGAAGAAATAAGGTCGCTGTGTCATACGCAATTCGGAATGATGCATAGACAACAGCGTCCAGGAGCAACCAATTTAGACAGCTTTAAAGAGACAAAACACCACTCAGCACTTCATCAGAAGGTTGATATGTGTAATAGTGTGTAATAACAGGCTTGGTCTTTTAAATATTTTCATTTATAACACGATTATCTGCAAGAGAACATTAATGACTAAAAACCACTGCAAGAGATGCCTCTATCCTTAGGTACCATTTTCAGGCATTTAACTGCGCTTATTTAAGTGCCCTAAAATCAGTGGAGATTAAGCATGTGTTAAAGAGCTTACAAGTGATTATGGATGATTTATAAATGTGTACCTCAGTAAAACACTTTACCCTCAGGCAGTCTTGTATTTCCAAGAACCCTGGTGCTCTGGGGCATAACAGCAAGTTTAAAACCTGTATTGTTCTATAACAGCAAAGAACTGGAAAATGTGCATTTTAAAACGATTACTCAAGTAGTAAGGTAGGCAGGGAATCACCTTCCCAGCTCTGTACGTAGTCAGGAATTTGGGAACTGGACAGGCGCAGGACGAGGTCTCCGAGGGCTCCCCGCTCTGCTCCGCTCGAGGCTCTGCGCGCCCAGCGGCTGAAAAGGCGCCTTGGAAATGAAGGCGTCTGAACTGTATGCAAGCTGGAAGAGAATGTATCGGGCTGTTGCTAAATCTGTCAAAAATGAATAGATTGAGCACATTCTGGTTCAATTAAGCCAGCTCTTGCAGCATAAGACCAGGGCATGGGAAAAGCTGTGGACTGCTTTACTCCCAGTATCCAGCACTCGGCGGCACTGCAATGACCGCTTCAGCCCCTGGACTTGTGTCCTCTCCCTTCGGACACAGGAGTACGCTTTCGAGTTAAATCAGAAAACGAAGACAACAACAGGAGCTAACAAGAGGCGCCAACAGGAATCCCAGGCCATGCAAAACCTTACCCTGCCTAAGCAACGCAACAAAACCGTAGGGAAACCTGAAAGGCCCCGAGGGACGCCGAGTTACTACTGTCCTACAACTTTCTTTTATTCGTCCCTTGATTAGTGCCAATATTCTCCGACTGGTTTCCTCTCTTTCTTCAAAACCCCAAACCGCCCGAGAAGCCGCGAACGCACGCTCCGTTCCGGTGTCAGGCGGCGCTCCGAGGACAGCAGGACACCGGGGCCCCTTCGGCCCCGAGCTGTCGGTAGCAGGCGCTTGCCCGGGGGCTGGGACAGCTCCTCCGCCCCGCGCCAGCGAGGGCCCGGCCGCCGAGCGCCGAGCCCTGAGCCCTGAGCCCTGAGCCCTGAGAGAGGCAGAGAGAATGGCATCACTGGGGGCATGCCCGAAGAAGCGGCGGGAGACTTAAAGGTGGCAAAACT